>JAPTGZ010000013.1:10714794-10727661 GCA_029814645.1 Fowleria isostigma
TTTCTAAATATCTCTCCTTGAATTCTAAGTACAAGGTGATTTGCTCCATCTGATAGATTTCCCTCACTCTCTCAATCTAAAAGTTATATGTGGGGGGTTCAGGTTTCAACCACTTGATAGTGATGCATTTAAGGGCTGCTGTTAGTAAAATTCGAAAAAGGTATTTTTGGCTATTTCCCTCGAGTTATCTTATTTTAAGAATAAATTCCTTATTTTAAGTGTTCTTGCATCTGTAGACATGCTCATTTCTAAATTTAACAATCTTAATTCAAGAAATCTCATCATGTAAAATTATCTTACTGCATGGACAGATATTTCACTTGTTTGGAGAATCTTTCTACTCAGATTTAGTGTTTTTATCTTGTTTTTAGACATCTCTTTCTTGCAGTGTGAATATGTTGATGTTCTTGCAGAAAGATTATAGACTAGACTTACATGTTTGCTTATTTCCAACAAACAAAACTCTTTAACGTTACATTTCTGTAGTGTTCCAAGACTACAGCATGACTGAATGAATGAAATAAGACCAACCTGATCGTCATCCTCCACCACGACCAATGTGAGTCGACTCTTTTTGAAGTCCAGTCGAGTGATCTTGGGCCTAGATATGGACAAAAAGAAAAAAAAAAAAAAAAAGTCACAGCAGTGCCTCTGTATAGGTTTAAAGAACCGTTTTTCCTACAGCAGGGTGATTCACAGTGAGTTTAATGTTCCTACCAAAAGAAGAGACCGATTTTGTTGGCACCCTCAAATACCAGGATGCCAGTTGGAGTGAGACCCAGTGCATATTCTCCTCCATCTCTGCCCTGAAGATACACAATGTCAGAGCTCAAGATTACACACATGTAATGCAGTAAAACATATGGGATGTACTAATGATGACAAAACACATACCTTGACAAAGTGCATATCGACTCCATAAAGCTCCAACCACTTGCATTTGTTGAGGAAGGAGATCTCTGCTTGAGATGGACTTTTGCCCCTGTGTGTATAAAAACAGGCACCATGGTGAATGTTGTAAAAATTAAAACGATCAGCAGTAATGGAAGAGGTATTCAGATCCAAGGCTGCACGGTATTGGCAAAACTTGTGATATGTAATATGCAGCACTGCGATAATATTTCTCATTCACCTAAAGAAATACCAATTTAATCTACTGATAAAAATGTTCCTTAACAATGTTAAAATGAGCCAATTGTTTGTATTCTGTCTCAGTTATTTATCATTTAAAACAAAATACTGTACTACTACAATCAATGACACAAGTATGTGGTGGAACCTGGTGATGCTGTTACCACAGACCTTCAACACAATCACAATCAAATATTTGGTTATTTTATTCACATACAACAATGCGTAAATGACGTGGATGTATTTTATATTAACTAAAATGCCAGAGTACCACCATGTAAGAGCTTTAACTAAACTATATTCCATTGCTTTGCTTGGCTGGTTGGTAAATACTGCATATAAAATAAAATATGTAAATATAAGTGTTCAGGCCTTGGACAAAGTTGTGCTCTGAAAATATTCACATCTTTTCTCCATTAATTAACATGTAAACTTACATTCAAACAGCAGCAGTAGCATTACTTCAATTTTTATGCCAGAAAAACCAGCATGTTAAAGTGGTAGAGAAAAATACTCTGTACCCCATGGTGAGTAAAACAGAAAGTCAATGAAAAATAAGAAAATAAATGATTGCACATCTTTGTGATATGAAAATTGCACAGTCCGTTGTTGCAATATTTTTTTTATATTGTAGAGTCCTATTCAGATTCAACACAGTCATAGGAAAAAATATTTTTTATCAGTAAAAGTCCTGCATCAGTAATTAAAAGTATGCAAGCATTATTAACAGCTTAATGAACTTCAAGTATTGAAGTTACGTTATTACATTATGAACAATGATGTGTCAGTATTGCGTCAGCTTGTTGTTGTAGCGGCTGGAGGTGGAGCTGATCTGAACCACTTCATGTTCAGTTTTCTGTACTTATATTCTGTATTCTAATTTTAAAGTGAAGCATGCGTTTTAATTGTTAGTTCTTTTTGCATTTTACAAAGGCATACTTTGTTAAATTACTCCTAATATAAATATTAATTTTAAAGTTCTACAAAATAAAGCTGTCAAATAATAGGGTTCCCACAGGTTCCTACAACTTAAATTTAAGGTTTTTTAAGACCGTTTTAAGACTAAGAACAGAATTTAATGTCCATTTCACAGCCAGTATGGCTGTGAAACTGACTGTGAAAACTGTGAGTCCTAGAATTTAGGAAAACTCAAGTCAACCAGGTCAAGAATGGTCTTTTCTCCAACCAGGCATTATTAAATTTGCACTTCTCATGCTTCCTTTTTATGTCTGTGATCATTTCTCACTGGAGGCGGCAAAGTTACAGATAATTGGTCACATCAAATTTATTATTATTAAAAGATTTTTTTAAGGTATTAAATCCAGATTTGTAAATTCAAGACTTTTAAGACTTTTTAAGACCGCACTAGAACCCTGAATAAATGTTAGAAGAAAGTGCAAAATGTCACTCTGAAGTGGAGTTAAAAAGACATATGATGTACCAAAAAATGGCTGAATTAGACACAAAAAAGTGCTTGAGTAAATACTCATGGTTACATTGGTCCGCTGACTTTCAGAGAAGGCACTTGTTGCATGAGGTGCTCTGGTTATTGTTGTTAACTCTGAGGGACAGTGACTAACCTTGTGGCTGACTCAGTCTTTGTGTGGCTCAGTCTGCCTGGTGAAGCGCAGCATATGTGTATGTAATCTAATCCCAGAGGGGAGCAATGAGACCGCGACTGGGTTAAATACTGCCTGGAATCAATCAGGACCCTTCAGAGATTAATCCCTTAATCCTTCACACAGACCAGTGAGAGTGAGGCCGAGGACAGTGAAATTTAGACGACCCCGTCAGTGGAAATGTTGGCGCTGACAGGCAGCAGCAGAATGACTTCCTTTCCTGTTCTGTTCTCTGCTCAGAGTTTTGACCCAGTTGTTTCATCCAACAAAAAAAAAAAAAAAAAAAAAAAAAAGAACCCCGGGTTAAAACTCCAGCCCCTGGAAACACTCCAGTGAAAATGTTATGGTGCTCACTGCAGATCCCTCTGAGGGAAAAACCATCATGTTCCTGAGAAGAGCCTGCTCAGGTTAAGTGGAGGCGTCTCAGGTGAACGCTGACGGATCAATAACCTTTACACTCACCTGAGCTCCAACCACCTGCTAAAGATATCCGCCTCCATGGTCTCGCTTTGTTTGGGAGTGAAACGAAACTCTGACACCAGCACTGGGGAGTGCTCCAAGGGGTCGCAGTCTCCAAGCTCACCTGGATGTGAAGACACAAAAAAATACATTTATATCTTTTAAGGAAGCAACCTCATTTACAATGTAGACAAAAAAAAACCAAACATTTGAAACATTCAATGATCATATCAAAAATACCAAAGTGACAAAGATGAATTAAAAACAGAGAAGTTTACTTAAAAACAGGAGCAGATGGAGGTAAAATACGACGTGATTATGGATCTAAATTGTCCTAATGATAAAAGTGTGTAACTTTCAGAGGGTTTTGTAGAATGTTCCAGGTTGTAGGTGCAGAAAAATTTCCAAATTCAGTACACACTGAAGGAACCTGCAGTGTGAGCCATTCCTTTGAGGGACCGACAAAAAAATACATTAAGAAAACAAAAATCTTTCAAAATACTAATGCACTTGAGAAGTGTGGTGAGGGAGACAGAGCTGGAACATGCTGCTGACACAGTGGAAATGTTAAGAGGGTATTGACTTTTTTTTAAACTTGGAAAAAGCAACACATGCAAGTATGTACAAATGCCTGCACCGCAGTGTGTAAACACAAAGCTGCAGCCTATGCATTTCAGCCACAAAAAGCAAAGTGAATATTTATCTAGGTTTTTTTTTTTTTTAATCAAAAATACACCTGTAAAATGTCTTGACAAGGCAAAGGACTTCTACAAAACTTTTCATGAGGTCCGTGTCTACTTTTTGTTTCTCTTTTGGGACTAATCTTGTGATATTTTGGTGAATTACTACATTACTTTCAATCATCTCATTCTCCATTCTTGGATCAAAGTAAAGAGCATCACATTTCAGTATTGTCTGCCAAGATAAATAACTATTTAAAGAAATAGCATGCCTGCAAATTGACACGACAAATGATAACAGCCAGTGGATATCCAAAGAAAATCCATCTACAAGCTTGAAGTGTGTTTTGGAATTTATTACATTAAAGTAACAGCAAGAAGACACAAAGAATTATACTAATAGATGAAAAAGTAAAAGTAAATACTTACTCTGTAAACAATATGCCCCCAGCTCTACTGAGACATCATATGGACATTTTAATCTGAGGACAGAAAACAGGTTGACGAGTTATTTTCAGTGAATGTACACTCACTCAACAGAAAACACAGTGATGTGCAGTGAGTGGCAGGTTATCACATGTTGGAAAGAAATAAAAGTGTCTGAATGGCCTAGACTCTGTGTGTGTCAAGGAGGAGAGGAGCAACCCTTTTCTAAAATAAGCAGCCCTCTGCCGCTCCTGATCTTGAGCTTCATAATAGAGCTGGACTCAGGGGACCCATGGCCCAGATAGAGCCAGGACGAAGGAGAGGCCTAACGCACCGTCTAAGTGTTTGTGCATGCACGCCTGAGTTCATGTGGCTCCTTACAGTACAGAAGTCCCCAAAAACCTAAAGCAGCTGACCTGCATGCATGCTCGCATAGAAGCCTGTGTACATCCCAGGTTTAGTCTTATGTGTGAGACCTAGAAGTTCTCACAAACATGGGAGGGTTTCCAGAAAATGACTCCTGAAGGTATTTTCATGTCTTCAGGAAGAGAAACATATTCATGAAAAAACATTTTATTCTGCATCAATTCAGCTGAAACCCCATTTACACAATAATTCAAGGTTGTGGTGCATAAATGAACAAAAATTGTGCATGAGGGTATGTATTTTCTTTCCATTTAATCCTTTTTAGCATGAGTGCACTTCCACATAAACAGCAACATTTATTTTCAGAATGATACATCTGTACTTCTTGGTAAAATTTCATGTGAACAATGATATTCTAAAAAGAAATCTGAGCACCCCCATCACACACTTCAGTAGTAATCACAAATGTTCCCTGAGGATTAGGCTGTTTTTTGGTTTTTTTTTTCATTTTCTGTGCTTATCTCCAGTCAAAGTTGAAGGTTTGATTTCAGTTTTCTGTCACTCCTCATGTCCATTACTTCATCACAGAGGTTTTATTAAGGTACACTCTGCAGATGAGAAAATCTTGGTGAAGAGTTGTTTGAATGTAGTTATTTTAAGTCGCAAAGACAGAAAAATATCTGCCTGTTTGTATCAGACTGAGACCAAATGTACCGCATATAAGATGTAGATGTTATATAACTATACAGATATTTCCATGCAGCATAAGCTCCAAAGTTTTATAAAGAAATGGTACCTGCATTTGCTATCATCTATTTCTGGTTATGTGATTCTGATGATCTACCTCCTGTTTTTTCTTGCATATATTGTTTTGTTGGTTTTTTTTTATCCCAGAAGATGACTAATGAAAATAAACCTAAAAACTCAAAGGTCTGCATCGGTTTGTCTGTCAGCAGTACTATGCAAACATTTAAGGACTGTTTGGTAAAACATGGTGATATTACCAAGGACAATGATCTGTAAAAAGGGGAGGAGCCTATGTTTTTCATTGTTTCAGGTAGGGGGATTTAATAGAATTACAGGATTTACTCTCTAGCCGCCCTATAGATGCAGCTAGAGAGCAGCACCTATAACTTATATAGTTAATATTGGTGATAAAGATACATCTACAGGGCGGCTAGAGAGTAAATCCTGTAATTCTATTAAATCAAGGTGCTGTTTCAAACATTTAAAAAACCATTGTTAATAACTTTATTCACCATCCTTTTACTCGTGTGAAGTGTGTTGTACAGAGAGCTCATCTGCTCGTCTTAAAGATAACGGTAGCTAATGTTTGCACAGCGTTGCCACTGTAGAGGAGCAGCAGCAAATATAAATGTCAACATGACTCTGCTACACTGAATATTAGTCAGAAGGCTGGTATGGGTGAGTGAAAAAGCTAGGAAATGTCTCATTAATTGTATATAGTAATTGTATGTTGTATATTGCTACTGTTAACTGTGAAATGTCCCCACAGTGGGATAAATAAGGTCATATCGTATCGTATTGTATTGTATTGTATCATATCTTATAATACATACAGATTTTTTTAATATTCTTCTCCATGGTACCTTTAACTAGTTATGATGGCTGAAATTCAAATATATAACATCTAATAGCATCTACTGGTGAAATTGCAACCCACTGAATATCCCCTAAGGTCATCATTAAGGGGATATTAACTCCGGTCCCCACCCAGACAATGCATGTGACTGTACTGCATCTTAACGCTGAATGACAATGACATAAAACAGAAAAAAGAAGAAATGTCTAATCTGTTTTAAGTTATGGTAAAAAGAAAATGGCGGCACAACATAGCGGATAGTCCACCAACTCTAATATTTAGGTGAATACAGACTGATGAAAACATAAGTCTAATATTATATTCCATTTCTGCAATTAGATCCTCCTAAATCTTACACACTGGACCTTTATGAGTCGGTTTGATATGCTGTCGATTGTTAATTAAAACCATCCTGTGCTGTTTGTTGAGGGTTTCTCGATCCCCCCTTGTTTTTTATCCATTTACCACCGCACCTCATCCTTCCACTGATCCTCCAATTCACACCTATTCACCGTCTCATCTCCGCTTTAATCCTCTCTCCTACTCAGTCCCGTCTGTGGCTCTTCCACCTCCGGGTTTCTCTAGGTCTCTTTGGGATCGTAATAGGCTCAGGTGACACAGAGCCTCAGACCGGTCACCCACACTCAGTCTGCTGCTTCACAGACTCCATTACATCCGTCCTTGGCTACTCTCAGCTGACAAGCACCGACATTCATCCTGTTTTTCACATCTATCCATTCATGCTCAGTGTCCATTCCTTCTCCCACATAAATAAAGCTTTAGTCACAAGATATTGTGGAGTGGCTGTTGATAGTAAGACGTACACAAGATCTACCTTTGTAGGAATTTGTTGCAATAGTCTTTTATATTATATAGTCCTTTAATAGTCTTTCTGCAATAGGTTTTCTGTGTAGTTTCTTTGTATTTGTACAGTCATGGGAAAAGTGATTAGATCACCCTTGTTTTCTTCAATTTCTTGTTCATTTTAATGCCTGGTACAGCTATAGGTACATTTGTTTGAACAAATATAATGTTAACAACAAAAATAGCTCATAGGAGTTTAGTTTAAGATCAGATATCTACCCATTTTCCATGGTTTTCTTAATAATAACCAAAATCACAGAAGTTCTTATATCAAAAGCTATGACATTGTACTGACAAAAACAGTGCTTTTAGACATTCCATATTTGTTTTGTCTGTTTTAGTCACATGATACACACAGGAGTTAGTACTTGATTGCATAACCATTGTTTTTGATGACCTTTGATGGTCTAATAATTTTTTCTGCGATTTTGTGTTTCTTTGTATGTAAATGTGTCTGGTTAGTGAGAGAGTGAAAGACATGCAAAAACCTGGACAAGTTGCCGTATCACATATAAAAGGGTTCATGCTTTACAATGCAGATAATGTGTTTGCATTTATGTATACGAGGGCTGTATTTTGCGCAATGTGTGCGCATTAAATTCAACAAAGGAACTTACTTGCCAGACAGGATGTCTTGTCGAAGCTGCAGCACAAACAGATACCTGTTGCAGAGAAACAAAGGAAAGACAGAATGATGAAAGCTGAAAGAGAACATAAATCAATTGATGTATCACACGCCCTCCCTCATCTCCGACAGATAATTTGTTTTAACAAGTCTCTGTCCGTTTGGCCTTGATTTGGATCTGCTCACAGCAGCAAAGTAATTAGGCCCACATCCCCTTTGGACCCTTACACCGGGCTCCAGAGGAAACCAAACGTGCATGTGTGTGCAGTACAGTACGCATGTCTGACGGGGAGATTTTTTTACCTTGTAAATTCCTCACGCAGGTTATTTGGCTCTGAAGAGTAAAATTTGACTCTGAAGAACAGTCTGTACGGTGGACCATCTAAATGAATAAATGAAGACAAAAGAAGGCGTATGAAAAAAGTGAATAAGTTAAAGCCTCCTAAAGTGTATTTTTCCCTTTTATCTGCTCCTTCAACTCTATCCTGCTCATCCAGTCTATTTGTCACTGTCAGCGGGACCACAAATTATAGCTCACACTCATTTCTCTGTGCTTACTTAACTATCTCGTCCCTTTCCCACTTCAGCACTAATCAAACTTTCATTTATTTCTCATTTCTTAAATAACCGGTGAAGAGAGGACAAGTAGTCAACATCTGTCTCTCCCTCCTCTTTTCCAGTTTCCCTCCCGTCCTCCTCCCCCTTGGGCCTTTCACCCTCCTGTTACTGGCTCAAGAGCAAACAAGGGTTCGGCTCCTGATGCACATGCTAATCACCATGTCAACATCTGATAATGGGCCACCTGCTCCCCACTTACCTGCTGCCACATGTACATACAGGACAATGCACATTTCTCTGCACTCACAGACATAATTAGAAAAAAAAAACAAAAAAAACAGTCTGCACTAAACTTACCTCGGATCTGTTTTTTTATTAGCTTGGACATATCCAGCCAGTGCTGAGAGGGAAAAGAATGAGCAGGTGAGACGGAGTATCGTCAGCTTTTGGTTCACAGCGAGAGGAAATGATTAAGAGTTTGTGTACTCACTGAAACTTGGTCTGTGTCCATGTACTGCAAACCAAAATAGTCTGTCTCCACCAGATCGATGTGGTACATGATTTGGTCAAACAGGTCCTGGCCTTTGGACTTACTCTACAACACAAAGAAAGTCCATTATGTTCATCTCAGGTAACGATTTAGATTCTTTGTTGCCTACACTGAAGCGACGCTCATCGCCTCTAGAAGAATCTCAAAACTGTGTGACCTTGGTATTTTTTTAAAAGGTGTGAAGGTAAATTAGAGCCTTGGTGTCCTTATCAGGAGCTAAATGACTGGTAGTGAGTGCGAAAGTGAACTGCATCTGGGTCAAAACGAGAAGGACAAGACCCACGGGAAAGAACACAAGTCAGCGCACTTAAGTACAACTACTGTCCCTGTATTCAGCGTTGGTGGGGGGGCTGTACATGTAGGCCAGTTTAACCCCTATTCTCACTATATTTGGCAGTATTTTGTTGGTAGTTTTTGTATGGTTCACTGATGAAACCACACATCTGGGGCTATAAAAGTAAAGGATCAGTGTTTTTCTAGTTTTATTTTACCATTCCTTCTTTACTTTTTCTTTTTTGCGTGTGTGTACAATGATTACTTTATTTTTATGTCACTCAATTTTAAGTTGTTTTTGTTTTTCATTTTATTGGAAAAGGTGACAAAAAATCTCCAACAATACCATTTTTTACAAAGGATTTCTATCAGAGCCCTTTCCATGTTTTATATTTTATACATACAAAAGTAGAAAACGAACATATGAACTGGCTGCTTAAAGTTTCAGTATTTCTTACTCGGAAAAATAAATAAATAAATAACTAAACAAATGAATAAATAAATAAATATATACATATATATATATACACACACACTTTTTCATCTTTTCCATAACACAGCCACATATGGGTGACCGCCACTCACTTGACCTTGATGGTAAAGATTGATTTAGTTGCAAAAGTCATATGTGGTGCATGTTAAATACATTTCATCACCACTGATAGTTGTACTCTGTAGTCACAACATTCACAAAGTCACACATTTAATGTAATATTATTTTTTATGGTATTGGACTTTGTTGAATTACATTTTGTTGGAATGTATTTCATATCATTGTATTGTATGTATTTTGTATTTTAAAAAGCAGCTTTTTTCTAAGAAATTTGTTGTTAAAATTAAATTACAATCTAAACAGACTAAATTACAGTTTTGCTGTGGTTCAACTACTTACAGAGTGAAACAGTTCCTAGTTTGCAAAGCCACACTTTCACTGTCATTTCCCCCAGCGATGGCTGCATTACGTCAGAAAATTCAGGCTTAACAGTTTATGACCAGATACACCTCATTGCCCCGTATGAAGACCTAATCCAATTCTGCCCCTAATAAAACACAGCGGGAGTGTGGAAAGATGACAGCATTGTACTTTGGATCCTGATAACCAGTCCAAACATCCTGGTGATGTATAAATATGTGAGGAAATCAGTGGTATTAAGGGATTGGGGACAGAAAAAAAATAAAAAATAAAAAAAATCAGCCGAATGCTCTTGCTCCTTCTGTAACACATACTGTGGAGAAGCTGATTGAAACTGTAGCCTCTGTCACAGTGTACACATGCACAATAAGGCCAAATTTACTTAGGAGACCCACACAGTGAAAATGAGGGAATATTTCATTGCTCCTGTTCCACATTGTATTTTTGAATGGAGCCTGAAGTGACAGACTAATAAGCCTTAATGGGCGACTTCAGCTCTTTTCAGTGCACCTGTCTCAGTACCTGAAGGAAAACAAGAGGACATGAACAAACTTGTTCTAACACACCTGTGACTAAGCGGCCAGCCTGACAAGTCATGTGTCATTCTGCATTGTTTGTTGGACCAGTAATGTGTCCACTATGAGCAGTAGTTTTGAGTTATAGTTCTAATCTGCCTGTATGACAAGAGAAAGCCTTTCCACCTGATGCTCCACTATGAGAGCCAAGCATTTGCAGGCACAACAGCTTTGGTGACACACGCAACCTTCAAAATAAAAACATCTTACAAGAAACCACTTACGCACACATGCCCACACACTGGCTCATCATCCCACCTACCCCTCACACACTTGTTGCATTCGTCTGTGACACAGAGTCCCCACAGCAGTTAATCAGATCAGGGAATCAGGGAGTAGATAAAGACAAAGAGAGATGGATGGAGAATAGGAGGAAAAACATGGAGGGGAAAGGAGGTGGAGGCAAAAAGCATGAAGTGGCAAAGTGTGAAAGAGTAAGATGATGAGCAAGGGAGCAGGCCACAGAGGGAGTGTAAAAGAAGATTATGAGGGAGGATGGCATATGGAAGAGGCCAGGAGGAGAGCAGAGGAGCAGATATCCTCCACAAAAATCACACAGAGGCAAATAGACTGAAGGAAGAGGGAGATGTTGTAAAAGAGCAAATAGCAGGATGATGCTTCAGGGCTATCTCGGTTAGATTTCCCTGCAGTCAGAATGGGGAAGTAATGTGATGAATTGGCTGATCATAACACCATCTGCACCTCTTACAGGAAGACAACACGCTCACGCACACACGATACTATATGGGCCACTATGACCCTGAAGGCACACCGAGTTTGGGAAAAAGGTAACATCACCAAACACAGAGGGAATGTGAACAATTATTAACAGGAATGATTACTGAAGGATAAAAAAAAATTAAAACTGATGTCTGTAACTTCCCATTTTATAAAACACATTAAGTTAACCCATAAAGACCCAATACAGCCATTGGCAACCAAATTATCTACTGATCTAAAATAATTAAGAACTTCTGAACCACTAAACCTGTCACTACGTTGAAATAATTCAGGTAAAATACAGTCTTTTCATGGTCATCAGATATGATGGATGTTTGGATGTTCAGAGTGAATGTGGAAACACTGTCATCTTCTACTATATTGAGTCACCAGTAAAACCTATGGAGTTGGATCAATGACAATGAATGGACACACTTGGTTTATGTTCAGGTAATAATAGATTTTGCTGGAGGAAGTCACTTTTTCTTCAGTTTTCTCTATTTTTGATGTAGTAAGCCTCAACTTTACTCTGAGCTTTTATGAACATCTACATGATTAGTAAATCAAATGTAGAAAAATACATGATTTTCACTGGAAAAAAAATGCTAAATACAGAAGATAATATACAATAAATGGCGTTAAATCACTTAAGACACTGATTCACCACTAAAACCCATGGAGCTGGATCAATGACAGTGGATGGAGATGCTTGGTTTCATGTTCAGTTCTTAATATTTTTGCTGAAAAAACTCCTTTCACTCTTTCTTCAGTTTTCTCTTTTTTTTTACATAACCTTTGAATTTACATGATCTGTTAATTAACTATAGAAAAATACATGATTTACACTAAAAAAATGCAGAATACAGAAAATAATATTACAGTAAATGGTGATAATAATTTGAGAAAGTTTAAGTGGAGAGAAAAGTTCATTTAGAAACTGACATAAAAGTGGGTCTTTATGGGTTAACAGTGAGGGGCGAGTGGAAATACAATGAAGTAGGCTAAAGTATTTTGGAAGTTTGTATCAATCCACATGATAGAAATTCTCATTCTGAAAACAGTGGCTTAATTTTCAGAAAAGATTCTGTTAAATCTACAGCAAAAAAAAAAAAGTGCTAAGGCTTGTGGTTCTCTTTTAAAGTAAAGTGAGAACACCCTTCTCTATGTGATCAATTCTCGGAGGGTGGATGTCAGCGGACCCCTACCACCTCCACAGTGTCCCCACAGGGGTTGAATATCACCTAGTCCTGCGCCATGGGGCTGTCCTCTGTTTACACACTCCTCGGCCAGAGTCAACCCACGGACCCGGGCTGTCAACACACCGGACAGGCTTCAGCACTCACAGGCAAATCCACGTTGACATCGGATCCGTCCAGGAGGAGGACCCGGCAGGTGATGGTGGTCCTGGCCGTCCCCGCAGCCGGGATGTGCACCGACGCGCCGGCTGTCACCACGGCCGGAGCGTGGACGACCTGCTGCTGATGAGCCAGGAGCAGGGGGTTCCC
>JAPTGZ010000013.1:10778060-10789409 GCA_029814645.1 Fowleria isostigma
AGAAGAAAGTAACTGAAAACAAGGAGTAAAATCACTAAAAATGAGGTTTTAAAAAATCACCAAAAATGAAGAAAATCACCAAAAATTTAAAAAATCACTGAAAACAAAGAAGAAAATCACCAAAAACAAAGTTTAAAAAAATCACCAAAGACGAATAAAATTACTGAAAACAAAGTTAATAAATCACCAAAAATGAAGAAGATAATCAGCAAAAACAAAGAAGAAAATCATCGAAAAGCGAGGGAAAAAAAATCACCGGAAATAAAAGAAAATCACAGAAAACTGTAAAAAAAAAAAATCACCAAAACAAAGAAGAAAGTAACTGAAAACAGAGAAAAATTACTGAAAACAAATTTTCAAAAAAATCACCAAAATTGAAGAAAATCACCAAAAACAAAGAAGAAAATTATCAAAAACTAAGTTTAAAAAATCACCAAAATTAAAGAAGAAATTCACTGAAAATTAAGTTAAAAAAAATCACCAAAAACAAAGAAGAAAATCACAGAAAATGAATTTTTAAAAAAATTACAAAAAAACAAAGAGGAAAATCCCCAACAACAAAGAAAATCACCAAAAAGAAAATCACCAAAAATGAAGAAAAAAATCACCAAAAAAAAGAAGAGAATCACTGAAAAGGAAGATGAAAATAACAGAAAACATAGAAAATCACAGAAAACAAAGAAGAAAATTACTGAAAATGAATTTTAAAAATCACCAAAAACGAATAAGAAAATCACCAAAAGCAAAGAAAATCACCAAAAACGAGGAAAAAAACACAGAAGAAAATCACTGAAAATGAAGAAGAAAATAACCGAAAACAAAGAAAATCATTGAAAACAAATGAGAAAATCACTGAAAACAAAAAGGGAAAGTCGCAATATACTGTATATTACAGGGTTAAAAAAAAAAAATCACGTCAGTTTTTTTTCCAATATGGTGCAACCATAATCCAATACTATTTTTTTTCCTCTTTTCATTTGATCATTTATCTCATCCTCTTCTTCTGTTTCTCTCTCTCTCTCTCTCTGAGTCTCCCTTTCTCTGAGGGAATTACATAAGTCTTTGTGTGTGTGTGTGTGTGTGTGTGTGTGTGTGTGTGTGTGTGTGTGTGTGTGTGTGTGTGTGTGTGTGTGTGTTGTGTGGGCAGTGTTGCATTTTATGTAAGTCAGACCTGGAAATGGCTAGCGAAACACTTGGGTCTTGCTCTACCTTTTTTCCTTCTTTCTGCTTGTCTTGTGTGGTCGTATGCGCCGGTGGGTCATCGGACTGTAGATGTGCGTGGGACTTGGCTAAAGATAATGCAATGGGGTGACTGTGTAGACCCACTCAGAGTCACACACTCACACAGAGCTCATGTTTTAAAGCACACCCTGAAGAAGACGAAAAAGAAAAAAAAAAAACGACGTGGCTGCGTTCACATATAATATTCATGTGAAGCTTCTGTTAGGCTCATTTAAAAGTATAATATATATATAATGTGAAGAAAATGACATGTGTTGATCTGTATTTAAAATGTGTGAACTGATGGGAATATACCTAAAAAAGAGCTGAGGGATGTAAGAAAGTGGCCAAAAAAATAGAAACATCGGATTTTGTGAACAACTTTAACCCTTTCAACCATAAAAACGACATTTGACAACCCCCCCCCCAATGATGAGTTTTGACACCTTCGTTATGTCACTAAAGAAGTGATTTGACGACCGTCAGAACAGGTTTTTCAAATGTAACAGATGCTGTTATGGGTGGAGGTGACCACAACTCATACTAGGCCAACCAATAGGATTAAATAATACAATTTTCTTAATTTTTTTTTTATTTTTAAATTTTCTTTATTTTGTCTTCATTTAAAAAAAATAATGGTTTTTATTTCTTTTTAAAAAAATTTAATTTATGAATTAATGAATGTATTTTTAAAATTTTTTTCCTTTTTAATTTATTTTATTTTATTTTTTTATTTTAACCTTCTGAGACCCAGCAATGCATTTTTGTCCTCTGTAGGGGACAAAAGTTTGACAATTTTACTTCAAAAAATTGTATCCATTGCAAGGGATATCCTATTAAAAAATACATAAAAATAATTTCAAAAAATAGAACCGATTAAACCGTTGCATTGTACAGTTTTCAATCACAACAATTGTTTTAAAAAAAAAAAAGCTAAAATTTTTACTTTCCGGGGTCTCGAGGTTAAAAAAATGAAAAAAAAAAAAAACCAAAAAAACATTATAATAATGATAATACATTTTCACTGGCTTTTCTGGAGATTTGCTGAAGTAGTAACAATCGTAGCCACCAGAAAAACAAAAAATACATTGAAAACCAAAATCTTCCATAATAACATAATATATGCGTTGTTCGTAGTAAGTGTCCGAGGGGGAAAGAGGAAATAAAAAATAAAAAACGGCACCGATAGGACTGTAGCTAATAAACGTGGTGTTCCTGTTTCAACTTTATTTCCCATCATGCCGTGTGGTACTGTGCTTCTGTGACTGTGAAGCAATTGAATTCCCAAATGACAAATATCTCCAAAAATATTGGTCCTGTCAACTTGCTGAGATATTTAAAGTGGACACAGGACTATTCCTCAACTGTTGGTACCAAATTGTCCAGGTAAAAACATCTACATTTGTCAGAATCGTGCCAACACGCATACACACGCAAACGCTCTGCAACCTTCCAGTAGTATGATATAGATTTTACTGGTCTGATCCACTTTAAATCAAATTGGGCTGAATGTGAACTGAACTAAAATGAGCTTGACACCACTGCTCTAACCAATGGAGCATGCTGCCTTCAGGGACCCACCAGAGGCTTCGTAAATCTCATAACTCTGCACAGATAAATCGGTCCTACAGTTACATTTATTTAATTTAAAGTTAAACGCTGTCAGAAGTGCAGTTGTTTGCACAGAAAAGCGTGTGTTTTCATTTCATTTTGCTGGTTGCTGTATTATTTAACTTTTGAACCTTAAATATTAAAGAGCAGCATCAGTTTAAAGCTACAGTAAAATTTAACTGTAGCAGGGGTCAGAGTTCAACGCCGCAAAAATACAACTGTACAGTTCAATGAACTTTTGTTTTGATGTTCAGAATAAATGCACAAGATAATTATACAATAGTTCAAAAAAACATAAAATTGGTTAAAGGGCAACTGAAACTCAGTTATATTCACCCATATTGTCATATTCTAACCATTATCAATATCTACATTCCTTTTTTTGACAAAGGGATTTTCAATATAAAACTTTAATTGCAATGATTCACTTCAGTTTGTTTCAAACATACAACAAAACAAACAAAATAATTCTACCTTAGTCCACAGAAAGAACATAGATGGCAAGAAAACATGAAGACTTATACATATACATAAAAATAAAATATGACTTCATTCATATATTGGAAAATGAGTTGGACAAAGTCTAATTTATTTAATCCCTCCCCTTTCACCCCTGAACAAACAGTAGCAAGACTTAATAATAATAATGCTAGAATAGAATAGAATTGTCTTTGTCATTACAGTAGTAACATCTCAATAATGAATAAATGTCAATAACACAATAAGTTACAGACATATATTAGAAAATATAAAATAGTGTGCAAACGACCTATGTGCAAATGAGAGATATACTGTATGAAAGGGTAAAATTAAAAATACAAAAATGTAAAAAAAATAAATATGAAAGTAGTGTAAAAAAAAAAAATCTGCAAATTAAACATACATATAACAGTGTAAACAGTGCAAATGTAACAGTATAAACAATGATAATAATTATTATTATTCACCCATCTTCACATATTTTCACCATTATCAGTATCTAAATTCTTATTTTTCCAACCAAATAAATGTAACTTCAGTTGGCTCCATGCACGGCTCCACTACTTCCTGAACTTAAAGCAGCGCCTTCACTTCCTGTGTTTCATTATTAGACACACTGATTACTCCAGGTGCGTCTGCTACTTGTTGTTATGACTACAGTGGTCAGACACACCTGGAGTAATCAGTGTGTCCAATAACGAAACGCAGGAAATGAAGGCGCTGCTTTAAGTCCAGGAAGTAGCGGGGCCGTGCATGGAGCCCATTGTACAGATGAAAGAGAAAGAAAGAGCATCAGTTTAAAGTTCCAGTGAAATTTAACAGAAACAACAACAACAACGGTGGTCAGAGTTCAACGGTAATGATTCACATCCAGAAACTTTGAAAAGGATGCAACTTTTGTTCAGACGTGAAGTCAAATGAACAATCTGAGAAGCATCAAATCAAGATTCAGGCCTCGTGCAGCTTCATGGGACCTGGACGGCGGCCAGTCGTCTGCTGCCGGACACACAGCGGGTCAAGCTCCTTGCCCAGGGGCAGAGAGTACGTCCTCATTGACACACAGTGTGAAATGTGTGGATTTAACATTAGAAAGGCCAAACATCTGCTCCACCGACAGACGCTTTGAATAGGGTTTTTTTTTTTTTCTTCTTACAAATGAAATATTTCTACTTTTCAAACGTCACCTCCTGACTTTGCGGAGCACCCGCTGACCTTTTACTGGGACTTCGTGGTCTGAAAGCATGAAAGTTACAACGGGCTCATTAACAAGAACATTTCAAGACGTATTGAACGCAGCCGAAATCTAAAATATTAAACATACAGCACTGAGAGAAACACAAAACCAACTGTGTTTAGTCGTAATAACTTTTTACATCTAGTTTGGACCTGAAACATGACAATAATGAAAGGCTTAAAACACTTTGTGTCTAGTTTTACCTTGTGTATTTATGTTTTATTACCTTCTATATATCTTCTATTATGTTGTATTGGGACACATTGAATTCAGGTGTTTTTTCCTAACGGGTCTGGGTTACAAATCAATAATAACTAATGTCATAATAGAGTTTTTTATTGAGATAAATATTACATTGATTAGTTTGGTTTAAATTGTTATCTTTCCTTCCAAAATGTCTCAGAGATGGTTTTTAACTTAATTTCTTTCAAAAAAAATTTCAGCTATGACTATAATCTTAAATGCTCTACCTTTTAAATTTGTAAAAATATTAATCATGTAATTACTTTATTCCACAACTAATCATCTACTTTCTTCACTTTAAGTAAATATTGATGTTTCTAAACTATTTGGACAAAAACATCATGTCATGTCTACAGCTGTAAGATGTTCTGTTCATGCTGATATCACATATAAACATCAATATTTTCTTCAGTTTTCTGTGTTTTAATATAATAACCTTTGAAGTTACTCTGAGCTTTTATGAACATCTGCATCAGGGGTGTCCTACAGGCCAGAACCACCCCACTAAAGGGGCACATTCAGCCCAATATGATCTGAAATGGACCAATTAAATGATTAATGACAAAATAATCTATGTCAACCTCTCATTGTTTTAGAGTGAAAAAGTAAATTTACATTCCAAACATTTACAATTCCAAACTATCATTTAAAAAATGTGAACTGGTTCGTCATTTGGGCCTTTTTGGATTTCCAGGTAATGGCAGTATGGCCACAGCAGCAACAAACATGGAAACGGCTTCATTGCTTCTTGCTGCTGCGGCTGCGTGGAATTGCGAAAAGGCCCAAGCAGGTTGTGATGGAGTCAACTTTGAAGTTATTCACTGTTGGGGAAGTGATTCAGTTGCATAATCATGGAAAGACTAACAAATTTGTGATACTTAAGTTATCACTGGGGTTTGACAGATTTGATGAAAAATTAGTGATGGACGTCATATTCTGCTTTAAATGTTTTGTGTATTTTTAGATGCACTGTGAATAATAAACTGAGGCAAAAAAACAGTTCAGTTTGTTCATGGTTGTTCCTGTTATTCACAGTTTGTAGATTTAAACATTTTAGTAAATATTTTCCTGATGTAATCAAACTTCTTTCACACTAAAACAAAGAGAAATTGTCATTTTTTTTATTGGTTATTATGTTATTATTTTACTTATTCAACCATTTTAGATTATATTGGGCCGAATGTGGCCCCTTTAGTGGGCTGGTTTTATCCCATGGGTCACATATTCGAAAACTCTGATGTAGATGATCATCAAAGCTCAAAAATTCAAAGATTATCATTTTAAAACAAAACTGAAGAAAATATCAATATTTTTATCTCAAATATTACAGCTGTAGACATGATGTCCCAACATTGTTTTACTCTAAATCACAGGTGTCAAACATAGAACCCGTGAGCTAAAACTGGCCCTCCAAAGGTTCCAATCCTGCTTGAATTTGCAAAGCGCAAAAATTACTGATATTAACAATCACGGATGTCGAACTTGTTTTAGTTCAGGGGCCACATACAGACCAATGTGATTGAAAGTAAAATTGTACCATAACCTTTTAGCAATAAAATGTAGACCAAATGAAGATGAAGTGTAATAATAACAATATTCTTCCTGTTACTAAAATGTTTTGTGAATGTGTAGATATCCCGTGATTTGTAAGTTGTGTTGATAATACACTGAGACATAATATTGTAGAAATTTTTCATAGGTCAGTTCCAAATTCCCGGCTTAAAAATTAACAATATTCTGCCTGTTACCAGATGTTTGTGTAACATTGTGTGTACATGTATATGATAAGTTGAGGCATAATATTGTTAAAATTGCACTTATTTTTAGATTATTTACATTTATTTGGTTTGGATAGTTTGTAAATGTACATATTTTGATTATTTAATGTTTTTTATTGTAAGAGAAAAACTTGGAGTTTTCATAATTTATAGGTTATTATGTCATTATTTTAATGGTTCGGCCCACCAGACATCAAATTGGGCTGAATGTGGAACCTGAACTAATGAGTTTGACACCCCTGGTCTAAATTTGAGAGAAAAATGAAGTCAAAACTATCTTTGGGGCATTTTGGAAGCAAAGATAACAATTGTAACTATGAAACTAACTAATGCAATGATATTTACCCCAATGGAATAATGGAGTTTTCATTATGACACGTCCCAATACTCTTGTCCATACAGTGTAGATTTACCTTCTTTTCGATGATCACACTAACTGATTGTGCAGTGATTGAGTGTTCAATATGTAACAGATTCGTCATATGTTGTATTTGTTTTTGTTTCTACTGTCTGATCTCTTTGTTCTGTCACTATTTACGCTGTCACCCCGTCTGCTTGTTCTTCCACGGAGACAAATTCCTATACTCTTAATGTATTTTGCCCGGATTCTAAAAGGTTTTCTTGCACTCAATTTATATTCATTCAGTTAAATTAAGGGTTTGGTTTGTTGGAGAGGAGTTAAGCGTCAATACAACTTCAATCAGTCGGCATGAATTTCAGGGAGTATCCAGGCAAGGTCTGCATCAAATCCCACTAATGTGCCTCCCAAACAGATCCCAACGCCGCCGTTATTGAGTGAAGGGCTGTAATTAAAGGCAGGTTCACGTCGATGAATATGGGTTATTTAGCTTAGAAGATCATTTCTGGTGATGCTTTACATAATCCTTAAAATATACAAGGAAAGAGGGGGGGTGGAAAAAAAAAACGCTCAAAATTAATGGAAAAGCTAATGGACATGTTGATGGCATTTCGGTAAACCTAATAAGAATTGATTCTTGCTTGTGAGAACATTTTCATTCCTCAAACCTCCCCCCTGTGCTTTACATGTGTAATGAACCTGCCCGAGCATTGATCAAAAACAAAAATTGGAGGAGTAAATCTGCTTAAAAAGCCCCGTCTGCCTCTCATCTGCTGGGCTTTTGTCCTGGCGGAGGGTCGGCCAGCACTTACCGACGCGCTATATGTCTCTTAAATGACTAAATTGCCTTCTGGCCCGTGCTTTTTCCCCTCCTCGCGACGCTTCCGCCGGCATTAGTCGAAAGTTTTTCCCGCAAATATTTAATCCTCGCCGTGACTGACAATGTTGTCAGACCTCCGGACGGGTTTTACGCCATTATTACAAGCGCTCCTCCGTCCGTGGCACTTTGGATTATTCAAGATTATGTTGTAATCCCTTTAATCCTCATTGCATTAAGATTTCAGTCAAAATACGGCAACAGTAAAGTAGCACTCAGACGCAATGAGGACTTAAGCAGGCGTCATGATTGGGCAGCCGCCTTCATTTCCTCCATTTTTCCCTTTATTTCCTCTCCGGTCGCTCCACATTGTCAATAAACGGAGCAACAGATATTTGCTTTTCAGAGCGACAATGATTTATTTCGTACGCCGCCGCCCAGGAAAACACATATTTACCAGCGCACGGCGTCAAAGACAAACGGAGCATCAGACAAGTCCACACTTTTCCACCATTTTCTACAAATAGTTAATAAAATGACTAAAGTACTGACTCATTACTGCAATAAAACCTTGTCATGCATGAGTTCCAGTGATGGACTAGTTTTGCTACTGATCCATAAGTTGAAATCAGTGTTTAGTTTTTTTGTTTTTTTCAATATTTTTTCCAGAAAAATTTTATTTTGATATCAAGGTTTGAAAAAGCTGTATCTTTTAAATGAGAAAAAGTAAATGACAAAAAGTATTTGGTATGACCCAAAGTTTAGTTTTTGCATGTTGTAGTGTCACAGGGCTGTGACTATTTGTAAAATTGAAGTTTTAAACATATTTACATGGAAGTTTTCTTTGGGATTTTGTTTTCTTTTTCACCTTGTCCTTCAAAATGAATTAACTTAAACATTAGTCGAAAGTAAAATGCAGTACATTTTAGTAGCTTATTATCCAAGCAGCAGAGTAGCCAAATCTGTCCTTGGCTATCCAAGCTAAATGAATGAGTGAATGAATATTTTTTTTTTATTTCGGTTAAGTACAAAACATATATAAATGAATGCATGATTTTTTTTATTTTGGTTTGTACATTTATCACTACACTCAGCACAACAATCACAGTAAATATAAAAAGTCAAAGGAATAGGCCAGAAGCAGAAGCTTATTTTGTGCCGATCCTCCTCCTCACCCAATTCACTACTTAAATTAAGTGTATACAGCATCAGTATTCTCATTAAAAAAAAAAAAGACAGACAAAACAAATCAGAAAAAATAAACATATCTAACATCTTAACTCAATATTCCTGAATGATTTCACACTTAATAAACATAAAATTTACACAATTAGTAACCGAAAAGGGAAGAAGCTGAAGACGGAGGCTTGTTTCTGCTTCTCCTACTCCCATCCTTTGAATTACCTGAAACTATGACAAATAAAAGACTAATGAATCTACAGTCAATTCCCTAAGTCATTTAGAGACCTTTAGAAACTTTAATTACCTACTCATTAAACCAACTCGGGACCACGCCTTACAAACTGGATTTTCTTCTTCACTTTGAATAGAAACATGTCCTGAAACAGTGTTAGGATCAAAGGGGCACATGTCCGCCACCTATTGGTTGGAGGTGGTAACAAGATTTGGAATTCTATCTGAATCTGTGGTCAGTTTCATTCAGATATGTTGCTTGTTGCAATTTGGCTACTTTGGCGCTTAAAGGGTTAATATTGCAAACATAGTACTCAATGATCCAAATAGAAAATAAGAGGAGTACAACTCCTTGTTTTAAAATGGGATCAAAAGGAACAAGTCATCAGATTAACTCTTTATGGGACACTCATAGAAATATTCTGATAATCAAAATTTCATCCTTAGTATGGTATTAAACAACATAACAAGACTTAAATACTTTTGTGATATTTTACAAAGGATTCTATTGTGTAGACAATCAAGGTCAGTGAAGTTACATATTTGGTCCCTTACTCGTCAGTGAAAAAAATCCAACAAGTAAATATAAAAAATACAATAAAATTGCATGTAAGGTGACAAGAACATGTATTTTAGAACATTAAACCAACATAAGTGCTGATCCAGACACCCGTCAACATCCACATTATCCCTTTGAACATCATTCCTCACATTAGTACCATTACTTCATGGTACCTAACAAAGCAGGTACACTCACTGTCGATGCAGAGGTGGACCTTACAGACCCTGTATATTGGACCTGAGAAGGTTGACTCACTGTAACTGTTGCTGTCATTGTCTTGTAATGTATGCAGTATTATCAAAGATAGTCACTCGCCCCATAAAGGGTTAAGTACAGATAGCAGAAAACTCTACTTAAATACTGTTGTATTTAGTTACTTCCCATCTCTTTTGAGTATTTTTTGACATCTTTGCAGCCTTGAAGAACAAACTTTTCTACATGAGAAAGTGTCTGTTTTTCCAGATATCCAGTCTATATGGATTCAGCTTGTTGTACCACAATATCAGAATAGGAAGATTTACTTTGGGGTTCTACCTGTGCTTTTCCACAAATCATAGCAATCAAGTGGAAACCTCATAAATCCACTTTTGGCAATTGGTCAGTCTACACACTGGCCTGATGATTTTAAAAGTATTTAACCAATAAAAAGTGTTGAACAGCCTGTGGCTATATTTCAACTCCATTCATTTTTTTAGCATATATTTCATTTTTTTCGTTCCCTGAAAATAACCATTTTAGACGTATGAGGTTTCCAAACAACATCGACAAAATGCTTGTTTTAAAATGTGATTAATTGGAAAAAGTCATTAGGTTAAGTAAAGCTAGCTAAAAACTACTTAATATAGTTACTTCCCATCTTTTTCGAGCATTTGATGTCTTTGCAGCCTCTAAGAACAAACTTTTTTTGCTACAGAAAAGATGTGTTTTTCCAGATTTCCACTTACACGTATACATGACATTAACTCACGATTAACAACAATCGTATTGTATAAAGTCTGGCATATAGTATGTCTTCTGCTGCTTTTTATTTATTTATTATCAATCATTGCTACCACTAAAATATCTGTAAATTTATAACTCCTGCCCGCTTCTGTTTACATTACACTGTCTGCACTGGATTCACTATGCACATACATATTGTTTAATCATTCTTAACGTCATTTTATTTATTTATTTTTTCAGATATCCACCTCTTTGTGTCCATAGATTTAGCTGATTTATCCACAATATGGGAAAAATTTACCTTGGGCTTCTATCTGTGCTGTTCCATGGTGGTTGCTGTCAGGCAGAAAGTCCATTTTTGGTACTTTAAGTTTAAAAAAAAAAAAAGATTCTATATGTCAGTCCTCACAGTGAAATATTTAAGTGTTGAAAAGACCACATCTCTTAACTCCATTTATTTATTTAGAATATACATCACAGGGCTCTCCCCAAACGATGGAACAACGGCGCCGCACCGCTCTACCACGGTCTCAGCGCCGCTGTACCGATTTTCAAATTTATTGCATGTGTTCCTTGTTTATTCTGCCGATTTTGCTCAAATTTAGCGAAAATCGCCATCTTTACAGGATTCCAGCGTCATTCCAAACTGACGCCATTGTTCCAGGTAAAATACAACATCTCATGTAATCT
>JAPTGZ010000013.1:11262593-11273306 GCA_029814645.1 Fowleria isostigma
AAATAATCACTCATTATTTTTCTTTTAATAAAAAATGAAAGCGGGACCCACAGACCCAAACACCACACAAGGGTTAGGTAAGGTAACAAAGTATTTGTACTTAGTTACTTGACACCTCTGCTTGGTCTTCATAAATGGAGGATTTGACGACACAAACGAACCGCGTTCAGTATTTGTGTTTGTAGTTTATTAAATTGCTTTTATCCATTCTCATAAATATGTTTGATGTGTCTGACTCATGAGTAGGCAATTCGCCGCCACAATGTTCTCAGAGAAATGGTAAATACGTTTTTTAAAAAAATAAGGAACTGGTTTAAAAATGCGTGTACTGCGGCAGGAAAATGAACACCTACATAATATTAACATCAAAGCCACTTCCTATAAACTCGTCTATATCTGGTTTCTTTACAGACACCAGTAGCTTTGCCTTAAATTAGCTCCGTTCCTTCTCCATCCAGGATCTCAACCAAATCCTGTGCTTTTTTTTTCCCTTTCCTCTTCTTCCTTTCTGTGAGTTTTTATGTTATTTTGGGCCCAGATTGTCCTGGAAATAAACTAGTGCTCGACATGTTTGTTATGGTAGAAGAACTCCAGACTGTCGGCGGTCCTCATGAGGTCTGGTTGGGATGTCCAGTCGTTACTGACCGGTCATTAGGTGTGTTGTGTTGTGCGGTGGACTGACTCAGTTGTTTGGTTCGGGGGTGTTCTGCCCTGTCTCGGGGAGTTTCAGCTCGTCATTAACCCTTTGTAGGACACTCATAGAGATACTCGGAAATTCAAACTGTCAACCTTAGTGTGTTATTGGAGGACATAACAAGACTTTATTACTTTTGAGAAATTTTTCTATTATTTATTATTGTTATGTAGAAAATCAAGGTCAGTGAAGTTACCATATTTGGTTCCTTGCCTATAAGTGGCAAAAAAAACCATGTTCAAAAAATTAGGGCTGTCAAAGTTAACGCTTTAACGCAGATTAATCCATCATCATAATTAATCTGATTACACATTTTTACATAATTAAACTATCTACAACACAGAATGACTGTTACTGGAGGACATAAAACTTTTACTTTTGAATTTTTTTTTTTTTTTTTAAATTGTTATGTAGAAAATCAAGGTCAATGAAGTTACCATATTTGGTTTTTTACCCATAAGTGGTAAAAAAGCATGTATGAAAAATTAGGGTTTCCAAAATTAACACTTTAATGCAGATTAACCATTATCATAATTAATCTGATTACAAATTTTTACATAATTAACCTATCTACATCACAGAATGACTTCGTTATATGAGAACATAACAAGACTTTGTTACTTTTCAGGATTTTTTCAAAAAAATTTTTATTGTTATGTACAAAATCAAAGGAAAATGAAGTTACCATATTTGATTCCTTGCCCACAAGCGGTAAAAAAAAAAGCATGCATAAAAAATTAGGGCTGTCAAAATGAACAGATTAATCCATCGTCATTATTAATGTAATTATAATTTTTTACATAATTAAACTATCTACAACACAGAATGACTTATTGGAGAACATAAAACTTTTAGTTTTGAATTTTTTTTTTTTATTACGTAGAAAATCAAGGTCAATGAAGTTACTATATTTGGTTATTTACCCATAAGCGGTAAAAAAGCATGTATGAAAAATTAGGGCTGTCAAAGTTAACGCTTTAACGCAGATTAATCCATTATTATAATTAATCTGATTACAAATTTTACATAATTAACCTATTTACATCACAGAATGACTTCATTATATAAGGACATAACAAGACTTTGTTACTTTTCAGAATTTTTTCAACATTTTTTTATTGTTATGTTCCTTACCCATAAGTGGCCAAAAAAAGCATGCGTGAAAAATTAGGGCTGTCACAATTAACGCAGATTAATCCATTATCATAATTAATCTGATTACAAATTTTTTTACACAATTAACCCATCTACAACATAGAATGTCTCTGCCAACACATTTGGGACTGTTTGTCCAAATAGAGTTCGTGTCATTCATGTGCAAATGGACAGTTGATACAGTGCTGACAGACAGCAAAGCCAACCTATAAAAAGATAAGTTTTTTTCAATTTAATTCAATTTATTTGCAGTATCACAACCAGGCTGCCTCACAGATAGGGGTGTAACTGTGCGCTCATTTGTACCAAACTGATTCGGTACGGGGCCACTGGTTCAGTTCGGACGCGTAACGAACGAATACATGCATCTTATGTGACGAACACAAACACTCGGTACACAGGGCTACACCGTGGTGGATTCTCAGCGTGACAAAGCATGTTAACTTTCATTTTCGGTTTGTTGCAGCTTCGTGGCACAAGAGTCCAGGGGTTCCTTTATAGTAAAAAAGGATTTTTATTTTTAACTCCAGTTGGTGAAGGAGTGGTGGAAGAACTCGACTGAATTTTACCATGTCTCTGTTATGGCGTAAGGTCACATTTCCGACACATTCACCTTAGGGAATACTGTGAGACGTTCAAGAACACTAAGTAAATTACGGTGTTTGCTACAGATAAACTTTGAACATTCAAAAATATGTAATATGTTTGGTGTCAGTTAATGTACAAATGACTGAACAATGTTTTGTACAAATATTCGGTGTCCCACAGGTAGTTACGGACCTCCATGGTTTGTGTGGGAGAGTTTCTGCCAATGGACGTACAGAGTTGATATAGGTCCCAACTCAGAACATCCTTTGTTTAGATAAAGACAATACATTCCAACATCCCACAGTCACGTGGTCATGGTCTGGCCATCCAAACATAGACCCAACTCACACATAACAAGTTTAACCTCTCAAATTCAAGGGCTGATGTGAGCATTCTTAAGTGGCTTTCTTTTTTTCAGACAAGTGAATTTTTTAGAGGAGATGTTTTTTTACCTGCTGACGGTTTCGGCTGAACCTCCAGCCTTCATCAGAGCTGTCAAATATTCGTTGCTGACGTGTCCTTAAAACAGCTGATTGGGCCGGGAACCCTTCACAATAAAAGTTTCCGACCCAGCCGTGCCCGCTGTCCGCTCCCCCCGCCGTGATGTGAGCAGTACAGATACTAAAAAATAAAAATACAAGGAAAAACACATGACAACAACGTAAGTACTGATCCAGACACCTGTCAACATCCACATTATCCCTTTGAACATCATTCCTTACATTAGTACCGTTACGTCATGGTACCTAACAAAGCAGGTACACTCACTGTTCATGCAGAGGTGGACCTTACAGACCCTGTAGACCAAGGCCCCCCAAACAGCATTATCTTCTGGTCAGGACCCCCTTTACAAACCCATTAACAATACTAAAGTATGTCAGAAACATTGACTTTCAGAATGTGCGTTCTTACTTTTATTTACTATATAATAATTATTAAATTTGTTCAGCATAAGAATATTATTAACCAATAATGTTTCCACTGTGTATTCTTATAATCCTTCATAATTAGCATCTACTTTTTAATGTTTTATTGGCATTTTTTCCCCATCTTTTCTCCAATTTTCTGAGGTCCCCCTTGTATGCCCTGGCGACCCCCCAGTGGGCCATGACCCCCACTTTGAAAACCACTGCTGTAGACCACATTGGACTTGAGATTGTCGACTCACTGTCCTCACTGGAACTGTTACTGTCTTGCAATGCACGTGGAAATTGCCAAAAATAATCACTTGCCCGATTAAGTGTGTTTCCAGCTTTAGAAAATATCATTAAATCCATTCATTCATCAGCACATTTGACATGTGTGACATTGTAAAGAAAAAAAAAAAAAAAAGCCACGGTGACCTTGTGTCGACAGGACTGTCATGTTGTAAAAATAGTGACTTGGTGAGTTCAAGTCCGTCCCCTGTCCTCAATATCCAGCTGACTTTTACAAGAAACAATCCATTTTTGATGGTTAAAGTTAGAATGCTGTCACCAAACTAGCAGGATTATAATTTGGGTGAGACCCCAATTTTCCCCTTTTTTTTTTTTTAAACCATGTCACAAGGACGTAGTCCAAAGATAGCTACAGGCAAGGTCTGACTGAGTCAATTGGCAAGAGTCAGAATTTACAAAAAAAAAAAAAAGGAAAAATATAGTTTTATGCCAGGATTCAGAGACAATATGGGTCAGCTAGTGCAGTGTTTTTTTTGTTTTTAATACTAATTAATTAAAACAATAAATCAATCATTTAATAAACCTTAATCAATGTTACACAGATCTATGGCCTTCCAAGGTTTCAAAGAATCAGTGTTAACCTCCAAACATAGAACCCATCCTCTCTGACTCCCCGTCGGCCCCACAAGCCCTGACTTCCCTTCCTCCTCAGCCTTTATACTCTTCCTCTAACTTTCACACAGCGTTCTTGGATCCATACTGTGCTTGGATACATGTCACACCTGTCCCGCGGTGTTGCATTCACATGCACATACTGCGGCCTGTATTTGAGTACAAGTGGGTGTTACAGGGCCAAAACAGTAGGTGGCGATGTGGAGGGAATTCTGTCGCTACCCAACAAATGTAGAAGTCAGAAGAAGACAAACCGTTACATCATCAACCGAGGGACTGTCCTGTTCCATCTCATCAATACTGTCGTCGATAACCTTGTATCTGAGGTCGGTACCATCCCATCTGTCCCATCCGTCGTCAGTACCGTCCCATCCGTCATCAGTACTGTCCCATCTGTTCTATCCGTCATCAATACCGTCCCCTCCGTCATCAATATTGTCCCCTCCGTCATCAATATTGTCCTCTCCGTCATCAATACCGTCCCATCCGTCCTTTCTGTCATCAATACCGTCCCATCCGTCATCAGTACCGTCCCATCTGTTCTATCCGTCATCAATACCGTCCCCTCCGTCATCAATATTGTCCCCTCCGTCATCAATACCTTCCCATCCGTCCTTTCTGTCATCAATACCGTCCCATCCGTCATCAATACCGTCCTATCCGTCATCAATATTGTCCCATCCGTCATCAATACCATCCCATCCGTCCTTTCTGTCATCAATACCATCCTATCCGTCATCAATATTGTCCCATCCATCATCAATACCTTCCCATCTGTCCTTTCTGTCATCAATACCGTCCCATCTGTTCTATCCGTCATCAATACCGTCCTATCCGTCATCAATACCGTCCTATCCGTCATCAATATTGTCCCCTCAGTCATCAATATTGTCCCCTCAGTCATCAATACCGTCCCATCCGTCATCAATACCATCCCATCCGTCCCATCCGTCATCAATACAGTTCCGTCATCCTGTTTCAGGTAACGTGAAGAAGAACATTCATCAATGTGTTTGATATATTTACCTTCAACAGCGGTGTTGTTCTTTTGAAATATGGCAAATTCAAACCATGAATGTTTTGGCGCCATCTACCGTCTAGTGTCGATTAGGTCATTTCCGTTATCGGAGTCGTAAACAGACGTAGCATCCGTTCTAGCGTCTGCGGTACGTGCCCTGGCCTGGTTGCGTTCACAGGCGGTCCGTATCCGAGTCCACCCTTCTCATCTGTACGGTACGTTTACATTCACATGGACAAAATGAAGCGGACCCGAGTATGTCGCGTACTCGGATATGGACTCGACTACGCCGTGTGAAAAGGCCCTTAGGGTGTTTCCTTCCTACCCTTAACTTCAGTCCATCCCTTCACCCCCTCCCCCCACACTGATTGTCAGTCTCTGTTGAGCCACATTTTGTAATAAAACACCAAAAATGTAATAATTTTTTCATTTTGTAATAAAGCCGCATTTTGTAATAAACTACCCCAAAGCATTTCGTAATAAATTTTGTCACATTACGTATTAAGTTATTACATTTTAAGATTATTACAAAATGCACTTGCAACTTTTTTTATTTGCTGGGAAATGTAATAACATGGTGCACTACGTAATAATACTTATTATTGTTGCGTTACACAATGAATTTAGACAAGAGTGACTTTTATTGATTTTTATGCAATTTCCCTTAAAGCTGTGTAGCCTAATACATCTATGTTTAATAGAATACTCCAAATGTAACAGTCGCCTACTTGAAGTTTGGAATTATATAGGCCGATAAATTCAAAATGCGGCAAAATTTATTATTACAAAATGCGGCTTTATCACAAAATGAAATGAAAAAGTTATCACATTTTGGACGTTTATTACAAAATGCACCATTATTACAAAATGTGGCTCAACAGTTTCATAGCTTTACCTTAACCTCCCAGAATTCCTTATCTCCTTTCTTTGTTGCTGGTATAACAATAGACATTTAACACTCCTAAAAACTACTAAGTTCTCCCACCTAATCTGTGTTTTTCCATTCCAAGTCTTCAACTTGTAACGATAATAGGTCACATAACTTATAATATATAGAATAATACTTTATCCCAAAAGCCATTCTGCTCCTTAACTCCAACCCCCCCCTGAAGAGACGCTCTCCCAATTGATTAAAAACACAAAGAAAATAAAAATAAATCAAATTGCACTTATTTCTTTCTGCTCTACACTCTGACATGTCGTTTTTCTCTTATTACTACTTATTTATTAACCACTGCTACCTCCACAAATGTATGTATAACCCGTTCATCCTGTTTTACACTTCATTATCTGTACATACAGTTTATTTACACTTTAGAGCCCTCTTACAATAAATGCCTCAATTTTCCTTTTTTTTCCATGTTTACACCATCACAATGTGTGTAAATATTGTTTATGCTATTTTTCTTTGACCGTCTTGATCTTTTTATAATAAGTGCTGTTCTGTACATACTGTCCTTTTTCCACATCCATGCTGCACACATTACTGTACTTATTACCCGGCAGTTACTTTTACAGTTTTGCTGTTGCACCTCATTTAATATACAATGAACAGAGAAATTATCCTTTTTTTTTTTATTGTATCTATATTTTGCTCTGACTGTATATATTGTATTCTATTAAATTCTATTGTTCTTTTTATATCATGCTGCTGCCGTTACAATTCAACTTCCCAGTTTGGGATTAATAAAGTATTCTATTCTATTCTGTTCTGTTCTATACCGTTCTATTCTTTTTGTTCTATACCGTTCTATTCTTTTTGTTCTATACCGTTCTATTCTATTCTGTTCTATACCGTTCTATTCTATTCTGTTCTATACCGTTCTATTCTATACCGTTCTATTCTATACCGTTCTATTCTATACCTACCGTTCTATTCTATACCGTTCTATTCTGTTCTATACCGTTCTGTTCTATTCTGTTCTATACCGTTCTATTCTGTTCTATACCGTTCTATTCTGTTCTATACCGTTCTATTTTGTTCTATACCATTTTATTCCGTTCAATTTTGTTCTATACCGTTCTATACCGTTCTATTCTATTTTGTTCTATTCTATACTGTTCTATTCTATTCTGCTCTATACCGTTCTATTCTATTCTGCTCTATACCGTTCTATTCTATTCTGCTCTATTTTATTCTATTCTACTATTGATATTCTATTCTATTTATATTCTATTCTATAGTCCTATATACTATTCTGTACTGTTCCATTTTATTCCATTCTGCTATGGTATTCTATACTATACTCCTATATACTATTCTATACTATACTGCTCGATTCTATTCTGCTTTATGTTGTTCTATACTATACTCCTATAAACCATTTTATTCTATCTGCTATACACTGCTCTATTCTATACTGTTCTATTCTACTCTATATTATACTCCTATATACTATTCTATACTGCTATTCTATCCTATACACTCTTCTACTATACACTGTTCTAATTCTACACCGTTCCATCCTGCGCTATACTATACTATTCCATTCCATTCTATTTTCTTATGTACTTTATATTGTTCCCTGGGGATAAATGATGTTTTCTAAATCTGAATCTGTACAAATCCGTAAACCACAGACATCATAACTGTACCTAATGCAGTTCAATTACCAGACGTAGAACTCACATCCACCTCTAACGTAGGTGCAGTTCATGGAGGTGGCCAGCAGAGAGTGATACACACACTGTTATGGAGCGTTTCCAGACTGCGGCTTTGGGGGGGGGTACGCTGTAAGCTACTCTTCCAACCCTCTGCAACATGTTAGAGGAGGAGCCAGGGCTGCTGTGTGTCGGTGTGTGGGTACATGTGTGCATCTGTCATAGTACTTAGCTTCAACCCTCTTCAGCACACCGAGAGCTGGAAGCCGCCGCATGACATTCACAAACAATGGCCACGCAAGACAATGCAAACAAGATGCCTGGGATCATTTCCCTGTCCCCCATGTGCAACAGCTTGCAAAGCTCCTGCTTCCTCCACCCACCCCTTTTTAGCTCCAACATAAGACATCGCCCAAGGTGTGGATTTATGTAACCACGCATATTCTCCCCCCCCCCCACCCCAACCATCTTTTTTAACCAAATCATCCCACATTCAAAGCACCTTTCTATCGGAGCTCCGCATCAGACATGTTAATACCAGAGCATTTGGGGTTTTTTTTTTTTGGAAAGCTCAACACCCACATTTACTCCAGGGTGATTGGAAACTGCCTCCATTTTGCAGCGCAGCAAAACATCCTAAGGGTGTTGTTTGAGTCAAACATCCATTTGGCTTACTAATTTTATGGGTCAACTGCACACCAGAGGAAGGGCATAAATACTCTGGCAACACCTTGAATAGTAATGCTCCCTGGGTGTCGGGAACAGTTTGTGTTCATGTATGTATGCATGTCGGGGGGGCCCCGATTTATGCGTTAGCGCGTTTGTGTCGACAAACAATCTGTCCAATAAACTCCTGAAATAGTGCCACGCCGGATCGGTGAGAAAAACGTGCGCTGGAAGTTTCAATTTTATGAGTCGAGGTGAATTCGGTGGTAAAAAAAAAAAAAAGACCGGAGTGGACGCTTATGTGTAGTGATGGGATCATTTTGAGGAGGGATTGCGCCTCAAAGCGAGACGGACAGTGGTTTTATTGTCGGTTCGAAGTCTTCCGGTTCGTTTCCACAAAAGCTGAGGGAGGAAACGCGTGAATGTGTGCTGACAGAACAACAGTTAACCCGTAAGTTGAAATAATCGCTTCCAACTTTAATTGGATTTGCCGCGCAACCGAGCGTGGCGAAGGAGAAGCCTCATACTTTAGCTTTAGCGAAATGCTCGGCTTTAACTCTTTCCCCCCTTGGACGCCTACTGGACCGTTCTGCTGTGGCTCTTGTAATACTTAAGTAAAAGATGTTTAATTTTTTTGCCGCTAAGTAAAATAATGGCAAAGGTTTAAAACGTTAGCGGACGAGGTTCAAGACTGTATTCTATTAGTGAATGATAGGAGCCGGTGTTCTGTCGACGCTCCTACCTCCAACTACCCGACACTACCCGTATACACAGTAACTCACTTTTAAGGGTTTTATTTTTGGCTCAAACACACACCATCAATAAATGTCTAATACATGCTGCTCAATGGTGTCTTTGTTCGGAGGTAAACGGAGGTGAACTCACTTCAAAATTAAACTGGATGTGGATCAACTACAGGTGAGTATTGGCAAGAACCTCACGATACGATATGCATCACGATATGACAGTATCACTATATATCATGATATTATGATATTGTGATATTGCAATATTCTACAGTTAACCAAGAAAAAACAGAAATTATGTAAATGTAAATCACACAATGTTTAACAAAATTGAAAAGACAAATTAAGTCAAAACTATTTGATTGAAAACAACTTTTCTATTTTATTGTTTTTGAAATAATTAGTCCAATGCAGTGTTACATACAATACATACACTTAACATAAAGTGCATTAAAATATAAAATGCATCAAGTTTGTCACTTACACTACTGTGAATTAAACTAATGTTGCAAAGAAATTATTTATTGCTGGAACCTTTGGCGGACCCGATTTGGCCCACGGGCCGCATATTTGACCCCTGCTTTAATGGTAATAAGATTAAAAATAAATAAATAAATAGATGAATGTGGTTACTTAATTATCCATATGATCTACAGTGGGTCAGACTAGTAAAATACTATCATACTTACCCATCAATTCTGACATTTTTCTATTTGTTTTAATATAAAAAAGTATAATTACATAAAGATATTAACATTTATAATCTATTCTTTCACAAAAAACGAATAACCAAAAACGTCTGAAGGAAAAATAAGTGCATTTTTTGCCAATATTTTGCCTGTTATTAAATGTTTTGTGTATTTATAGATCCACTGTGATCTGTACGTTATAATGAACATGTGTAAAGACATAATATTGTTAACATTGCACTTATTTTTCTTAAGAGATTTTATGTTATTCACATTTTTAAAGGATAGTTTGTAGATGTCAACATTATTATAATGCAATTTTTTTTTTATTATTGTTTTACTGGTCAGGATATTGAGCTGAATGTGGCCCCTGAACTAACATGAGTTTGAGACCCTTTATTTAAGCTTCAAGATAAAGTGTTAATCCGCATTTATATTGATTTATGTACATTTATACAATAGACTTATCAGTCTTCCACTAGACAGAACCTGTAAAGTGAATGTGTTTTTATGTGCAGACAGTGTTTTGAAGTAGAATTGGTCGCTCCGAGACAAATTAATCAAACGAATTGCGTCATTAATTCTCAAATTTCACATTTTGACCCAAGATGAAACCTTGGAAACTTCAGCCAACTGGCATTTTTGACTTAATTATTATTATTTCTTTTTTTAAAATCATAAAATGTCACTATTTTCATTCTGGAAGTATTTTTACTTGTAGACCAGT
>JAPTGZ010000013.1:11289975-11300125 GCA_029814645.1 Fowleria isostigma
TAAATTGCTCCCAGTGAGGCCTGGTAGCGCCTTGCATGGCAGCAGCCGCCCACTGGTGTATGAGTGTGCGCGTGAATATGAGAATGTGAGGCTTGTATTGTAAAGTGCTTTGAGCACCATTAATGTGCAGAAAAGTGCTATATAAGTACCAACCATTTACCATAACTTGTTTTGCTTCCTGAGTTGCCGGCTCAGGTCACTGTGACCTGGCACAATGCTGTGGGATACAGAAAACTGGGGTTGCAGTAGTTAAGATGAACAGTGTTGTTTACAGACTAAAGGGACAGTGTTCCTTTCTCAGACAGCGAGCCAAAAAGTTGTATAAGCGTATCATCACTTTTTACGTATGAATATCATCATATTGAATCTAAAAGATCTCTGACATTAAAAGTAAAGCAGATTTTTCGTTGCCTGTCAGATCAGAGTATGAGTCTTTATTTTCCACAACATTGTAAATACAAGTAGGAAGTGTGATCATGCAAAAAAAAGTAGAAATCGTTACTTGAAGTGAATTTACACCTCATTTTTTGTTCATTTTGTATATTATATAATGATGAATCATTATACATATAAGTATTACATACAAGTTTGCAGACAATATTGTATTATTCATGATTAGTTTTCTGATTTTATGTTCAGATTCTTGAGTGTGCACTTTAATCTCAGCTTGTGTTTTTAATGTAGATATTGCACTACTTTACTGTAAAAAATAGTGAAAAAGTAAATATTTTTGTCTTTATGTTTTTTTCAATTATAGAAGATGTTTATTTCATTTGGAAGAAATTTGCACATATTGTTTCAATCTTTGTAATCTCTGTTTGAATAAATGTGAAGGTCCTCGGGCATGAGGTCTTTTTATGTATTGTTTTCTTTTTTTTTTCTTTTGGGGGGGGCAATTTTATTACAATTCTTCTTTGCGACAAAATTAGTGTGGGTGAGTGTTTCACCTTGCTGATATGTTTTGCGTACATCTGCAGTTGGATGGCGGAGGATGGGGCCGGACTGACAGATTCTGACACATTAATTGGTGTAAAATACAGTTTGTCATCTTTTCATGGTGATTCATATATGACCCATTTGGGTGTTTAGAGGCCCCATAGTTGTCATGGAAACACCATCACCTTCCACAAGATTGATTAATCAGTAAAACCCATGGAGTCGGATCGATGACAGTGGATGGAGACCTGGGGTGGTGTAAAAGGATGGTAAACATGACAAATTCATGGGGCCCAGCATTCCCGGGGGGGCATAGAGCAGTGGAAGGGGTTCAGTTGATATTGGTTTGAAGCTGCAAACAATTCGTGTAAGGTCCGGCATATAACAGAGGCATAGAAGCCAGGAGTCGGAACGTCAAAGCGTGTTAAGTTTCACTTTCAGTTTGCATCACTATGGTAGATACAGCACTTACGAACCGACAGTTACTTTCTTGTAGGAAGGGCCTCGCAATTTTTAGCTCTTAGGGGGCCCACAATTGCGTCCAGCTAGCCATACCATTACCAAACCATTTGTATGATATTTGCTGAGATGCCATATGCTGAGACCTTTATCTTATGTGGTTTTGGCCCGCGGGCACATATTGTGTTCATTAATATGCACTATCCCTTTAAATAACTTCAGTATAATTCCCAGCTATTGTGGTGCAGTGAGGTTCAGTACAATCCAATGAAAAAGGCACATGATCAAAAAGACTCTGTGACAAGAGATAAAATAAAATCACTTCTTCTTTTCTGTTCTGTCTGCAGTTATACTCTCTTAACACGCCTCAGCCTCCGTGGCAGTCGAAGGCTTTGTTAATACTCTCATGAGACATGGCCATGAGAATTGGCCGCTGACAGCAGAGGAGATGAGAGACTCGCTGAGGAAAACAGTTTAGAGAGGAGCTACCAACTGCCTACCTGGAAACATCAATATTTTACTGATGACCTTTCTAGATAATAAAGGACTTTTACGGATAAAGAATGTTTTACTGAAACAAATATATTACAAGTGAGTTCTTTTGTTATTTATTCAAGGATACATATCAATCAACAATAATGTGAGAATTTGCAAAATGGCTGCTTTTCAGCCGTCGTCCCTTTGTGCCAGATGTTGAATTAGCCGCTACTACAACAAAACAACACGAAGTTGGCAGACAGAAAGTAGACAGAACAGAATAAAATCCTGAAGGAGTCACACAGGCTGCATGCAAAGCACGACAATGCAGAAGATGAATGGAAGACGGTGTTATACAAACAAAGTTAAAACAAAACCAGGCACCAGGCAAAAGTATGACAAAGCAATAGGAAAGGAAAGACAAATGACATGGCAGGTAGGGGAGAGAAAAACACTAGAGCCGGGGTGTTAAATGTGTGGCCTGGGGGCCCAAATCGGCCAGCCAAAGGGTCCAGTCTGGCCCTTGGGATGAAGTTGTGACATACAAAAATTACACTGAAGATATTAGCAATTAAAGGTGTTAAACCAGTGGTTCCCAACCTTTTTTGGTCGGTGACTCCATTTTAACTTCTGGTGACCCCAGACATTCAAAACAGGCATTTTTTGGCTTTATGTATATGTGTATATATAATTTATTTATTATTAGTCTAAGAAAAAAGTGAGAATTTAGATTTTTTTTTCCCTCAGAATTTATACTTTTCCCTCAATATTCTGACTTTTTAAATGTCTGTCTGTCTGTCTGTCTGTCTGTCTGTCTATCTATCTATCTATCTATCTATCTATCTATCTATCTATCTATCTATCTATGTTTTTTTTTTAATTGTTTTGAGAAAAAGTCAGTATTCTAACTTTTTTCCTCTGGCAACCCGATTTGAATTCCAGGTGACCCCACGAGGGGTCCTGATCCCAAGGTTGAAAAACACTGTGTTAACCCATAAAGAACTAGTGTTACTTTTGTGTCAGTTTCCAAATAAATTTCTCTCTATATTCAACCTTCCTTAAGTGATTTATCACTATTTATTGTAATACTATCTTCTGTATCCTGTGTTTTTTCAGTGAAAATCAGGTATTTTCCTATGTTTAATTCACTGATAATGTAGATATTCATAAAGGCTCAGGTTAAAGTTGACAGTTACTTTACCACTGAAAAAACAAAAAAAAGTGACTTTTTCGGCAAATCTATCCTTAAATGAATGTAAACCAAGTGTCTCCATCGTCATTAATCAGACTCCATGGGTTTTACTGGTGAATAAATGTTGCAGAAGATGATGGTGTTTCCATGGTAACTATGGATCCTCTGAATGTCCCAATGGGTCAAATCTGATGACCATCAGAAGATGTCAAACTGCATTTTACAACAATTATTTACATGTACAGGATTAGTGGATTAACAGGTATTAAACAGTTCAGATCTGTATGTGCCTTTATTCATAGATGAATGTTTGGGTTTTATGGGTTAAAATAATTTTAGTTCATATTCCACATTCAGACCAATCTGATCTGAGGTGAGTCAGACCAGTAAAATACTGTCATAATAATCTATAAATAATGACAATCCCAAATATTTTTTTGTTTTAGTGTAAGAAAGTGAAATAACATGAAAATATGTTAAAAATAAGTTATAATTGCACCACTGTCGGGGTTGAGGAGGGCCTGAAGGTTACAGACAAAGATTGAGAACCACTGCTTGAAGGTTTCATCCCAGACCACTCTTTACAGAAGACACCATACCACAACTCTTTTATTTCCAAAACACGAAAATATATGGGTGTGTTTGATTGTATATAATTACCTTTATCCGTATCCCCTTGTTACTTAACCCATAAGGACTAAGTGTGACATTTGTAGCAGTTCCAAAATTAATTTTTCTCTATATTTAACCATCCATAAGTAGTTTATCCCTATTTATTGTAATATTCTCTAGTTTGTTTTTTTCAGTGAAAATCAGGTATTTTCCAAATATAAATTTAAAAAAATCTTAACCCATGAAGACCCAGCACTACTTTTATATCAGTTCCCAACTAAAATTTTCCTCTATATTTAACCTTTTTTAACCATAAAGACCCAAACATCCACCATCTACCAAAACCATCTACAGATATAAATCCTGTTGATCCACTAATACATGTCATTAATTGGTGTAAATACAGTTATTCATTTTTTCATGGTCATCAGATATGACCTATTTGGAAGTTTAGAGGCTTTGTAGTTACCATGGAAACGTCATCATCTGCGACAACATTGATTCACCAGTTAAACCCATGGAGTTGGATCAATGACAGTGGATGGACACACTGGGTTTTATGTTCAGCGAATGTTAGATTTGCTGAAAAACTAACTTTTTCTTCAGTTTTCTCTGTTCGTGATAAAATAATCCTCAATTTTACTTAAAACTTTTATGAACATCTACATAATTAATGAATTAAATGCTGGAAAATAGCTGATTTTTACAGAATAAAACACTAAATACAGAAGATAATATTACTATAAATGCCGATAAACCACTTACGGACGGTGAATTACGGAGAAAAATGTATTTGGGACGTGACACAAATGTCACACTGGGTCCTTATGGGTTTAAAATAAAGTTAAACATTATTATATCAATATTAGAAAAAACTGAGGAAAAAGTGACTTTTTCAGCGAAATCTATCATTAACTGAAGATAAATCAAGCGTGTCCATCCACTGACATTGATTAAACTCCATTTGTTTTACTGGGGAATCAATGCTGCAGAGGATGACGGTGTTTCCATGGTAACTACGGAACTTCTGAACGTCCAAATGGGTCATACCTGATGACCATGAAAAAATGAATAACTGTATTTTACACCAATTATTTACATGGATTCGTAGGATTAGTGGATCAACAGGGATTAAACAGTTTCTATCAGTAGATGTTTTTGGTCGATGGTGGGTGTTTGGGTCTTCATGGGTTAATGAGCAAAAGGCAAAAAAAAGAAGCAGATCCTCGCCTAATGACAAATTTTGTTGCGATAACACATCCGTGGTTTGCCCAGACAACTGTAACGGGTCATTTTCAGGACAATTTATGAAATATTCTTGAACCCCTTTTGAGAATAGCAGTTTTGCTTTTGTTTATGTCGCGTTTTTAGTTTTGACGTTGAAGTTGCAGACTTCTCATCTGCAAGGGTGGTCACTTCGGGGGCTCCATGGATGCCAACATTCAACTCTTTTTTTTTTTCTTTTTTTTTTTTTGTGTCTTGTCAACACAGATTGTTGTCTGCACCACCACATTTCATATTGTCAGAAATCCCCCGCAGGCTAACTCATTACAGTCTGCGAACTGGCTCATCACATCGGTGTCATCTGCAAAGTTTTTTGCTACACCAGACACAAGAACGAGCAACATCTCACCAATGACAACAAAGAAAGGCAACGGCCGATAGTGGTATGTAAGACAACGGAGGAAAAAAAGAGAAATTCAGCCCTCAAGTTAGCAAATTGCTTTTCTACTTGGACCTCCTAAAATTTCGGATCGAGTAAACGACATCCCCACCTCTCGTGTCTGGGTAGCGGCTCTCTCAGCAGCGTTTAATGAAGCTAACTTTTGCATTGTCTAAAAAAAAACACCATGATGATCAAAAAACAGACGCTACAGAGCTGGAACAAAACAAAATAGTTTGATGTTTCGTTTCTCTTCTCTCATACAGACGTAGCGTTCGTCTTCGCGCGGCGTTCCCGACTGCGCGGTTGATTATCTCATATACCAAAGTCCGCAATTTATGACTGACAGTTACACCCCGTGGCAAGAATCATTTGAACGAGTGGCAATTTTCCTCAACTATTTGCCTGGTTCTGCAACGCAACCCTATAGCCAGTTAATTGGCACAGATGGAAAGATTCTTTAAACCGCATCGCATTCAAAAGATCCTTTAGATGTCAAGCGCTTCTGAAGACAAAATGATCATGCGCCACGGTCAATAAGCGACTGCAAAACACCATTAGAAATCGCGGTCGTTTGGTATGTAGCTCGGCGCTTTTGATCCCGTCGGTACTTCCCTTAAAGAAACCCTCGACAAACTATGCTCGGCTTGGATGTTTACTGTCAGGTTGGAAATGTTACGGAGGACGTCGTGGCTTCTTTCTTGGCACCTCTCAGACTGACACTTTTAATACCGCTGCCAGAGAGGAAATACGGTGGGTGACCTAACATGGAGGCTTACTACTGATGGTCACAATGAGAAGGCTCAGTGTCAAAGCCATTATACAAGGCTCGGAGAAAATACACACACAAATCAACCTCTGCCGGCGTGCCAAGATTCTTGACTCCGCAGACAGCCTTCGGGGGCGATTTTCTTTTCATCGGCTTTTCTCTTCTTCTTCGTCTTCGTCTTCCTTCCAACCACAACCAGTTAAAAGATCAGGATTTGATATGCTGTCACTCAGCCCCTGCCTGATTTGGATGACAGGCAGTTTTCATGAGCTGCTGTTGAGTTGATACGAACCAAACCGGGAGGAAATTTCAAGGCTTGGAAAGATTCCCCACTGAGTAGAAAGGCAATCATTAGGAATTAGAAAAGGGAGGAGGAAAAGGGAAAATAGTTCAGGGGAAAGGGGAATAAATTTAATGGCGAGTCAATAGGTATTGATTTTTATGTAAATTTCTACACAGCGGAGGAGTGCCTGTTCAGTCGTGGACGATCAGCATCCAAAATAAAGCTAAAACAGATGAGGGGATCATATTTACTTTTCCCCGCGGTTACTATTCGAAATATTTTGCATCCCGCTTTGACACTACTGTACCTCCCGATTTCTCACTGACCAACTCTTTTACTTTCTCTATCTCATCCAAAATCAAGCTAAAACAGACGAGGGGATCATATCCACTTTTCCCCACGGCTACTATTCGGAATATTTTGCATCCCGCTTTGACGCTGCTATACCTCCCGTTTTCTCATTGACCAACTCTTTCCCTATCTCTATCTAATCTAAAATAAAGCTAAAACAGATGAGGGGATCATATCCACTTTTCTCTGCGGCTACTATTCGGAATATTTTGCATCCCGCTTTGACACTACTGTACCTCCCGATTTCTCACTGACCAACTCTTTTACTTTCTCTTTATCATCCAAAATAAAGCTAAAACAGAAGAGGGGATCATATCCACTTTTCCCCGCAGCTACTATTTGGAATATTTTGTATCCCGCTTTGGCACTACTGTACCTCCCAGTTTCTCATTGACCAACTCTTTCCCTTTCTCTATCTAATCTAAAATAAAGCTAAAACAGATGAGGGGATCATATCCACTCTTCTCTGCAGCTACTCTTCGAAATATTTTGCATCCCGCTTCGTGTTACTGTACCACCTGGTTTCTCATTGACGAACTTTCCCGCTCTCTTTCTCATCCAAACTTAAGCTAAAACAGATGAGGGGATCATATCCATTTTTCCTCGCAGCTACTATTCGGAATATTTTGCATCCCGCTTCAGCACTACCATACCTCGTGGTTTCTCATTGACCATCTCTTTCCCTATCTCTATCTAATCTAAAATAAAGCTAAAACAGATGAGGGGATCATATCCACTTTTCTCTGCGGTTACTATTCGGAATATTTTGCATCCCGCTTTACCATACCTCCCGGTTTGTCATTGACCAACTCTTTCCCTTTCTCTTTCTCATCCAAAATAAAGCTAAAACAGACGAGGGGATCATATCCACTTTTCCCCGCAGCTACTATTCGGACTATTTCGCATCCCGCTTTGGCACTACCGTACCTCCCGGTTTCTCACTGACCAACTCTTTCCTTTTCTATCTCATTCTCTTTCTGTCATATTCTCTCTCTCCCTTCTCCGTCCCATTTGTATTCCTGCCAAGCAGTCAAATGGATGTTGGCATATTTCGGAGCCCTGTTGTCCAACTCTCTCTCTCGTGCGGGCCAAGTCCGTGGCTCAGCAGAGTGTAACTTGGCAGCCGACGAGACAAGCTCACTAAAGCAATTAGCGCGGCCACCAACAGTCGCTTGGAGAACCAACCGTCCATTCTGTTCACAAGTCAAATAGAGAGTATTATTTATATCCAAAGGTCAGCACCCTCCCTGTCAGAGGATTTCAGATCCGTTAATGTGCCGGCAAACGGATAAAAAAAGAAAAGATGTCTAAGCGGAGTGATGTTAACAGACGAAAACGCAGCGACGCCTCCTTATTTGTACAAACGCAGCGGTGTCTGAATCAGGGCTGCACGATATCGAAAAAAAACTGACATGATTTTTTTATTTTTTTGATGCTGCGATATATATATTGATTTTCTTCTATGTTTTCTCTGATTTTCTTTGTTTTTGGTGATTTTCATCTTCATTTTCTAATTTTTCTTCCTTGTTTTTGGGGATTTTCTTAATTTTCTGTTTTTTTCATTTTCTGTGATTATCTTTGTTTTTTGGTGATTTTTTTTCTTAATTTTCTGTGATTTTTTTCCTTGTTTTTGGTGATTTTCTTCATTTTCTGTTATTTTCCTCTTTGTTTTCTGTGATTTTCTTCATTTAAGATGACTTTCTCTTCCTTGTTTTTGGTGATCTTTGTCATTTTCTGTTATTTTCTTTTTTATTTTCTGTGATTTTCCTTTGTTTTTGGTGATTTTCTTCATTTTCTATGATTTTCTTATGTTTTCTGTGATTGTTTGTTTTTGGTGATTTTTGTCATTTTCTGTGATTTTCTTCTTCGTTTTCTGTCATTTTCTTCCTTGTTTTCAGTGATTTTCTTAATTTTTGGTGATTTTCTTCATTTACAATATTTTCTTCCTTGTTTTGGGTAATTTTTGACATTTTCTCTTATTTTCTTCTTCATTATCTGTGATTTTCTTGTATGTTTTCTGTGCTTTTTTTTGTTTTTGGTGATTTTTGTCATTTTCTGTGATTTTCTTTGTTTTCTGTGATTTTCTTTTTTGTTTTCAGTGATTTTCTTTATTTTTGGTGATTTTCATCTTCATTTACAATATTTTCTTCCTTGTTTTGGGTAATTTTTGACATTTTCTGTTTTCTTCATTATCTGTGATTTTCTTGTATGTTTTCTGTGATTTTTTTTGTTTTTGGTGATTTCTGTCATTTTTTTTGTTTTCAGTGATTTTCTTTATTTTTGGTGATTTTCATCTTCATTTACAATATTTTCTTCCTTGTATTTGGTGATTTTTGTCATTTTCTGTTATTTTTTTCTTCATTTTCTGTGATTTTCTTGTATGTTTTCTGTGATTTTCTTTATTTTCGGTGATTTGTCTTCATTTACGGTGATTTTTCTTCCTTGTATTTGGTGATTTTTGTCATTTTGTGTTATTTTCTTCATTTTCTGTGATTTTCTTCTTCATTTATGGTGATTTTCTTCCTTGTTTTTCTTTGTTTTTTGGTGATTTTCTCTTATTCATTGCTCATTGTTCAGTGTTCTTACCAACAACTGTGTGTCAGGTACCATTGAAATTAGACAAGACCAGTTGAGTTCATTTCCCTCCTACATTACAGGACCTTCAATGTGTCTACTGCGCACACGTACATTACAATGACGATGCTCAAACGATATATTGTGCGGCTCCAGTCTGAATCCAAGCGGTGTTAAAAAGATCAAGATTTCAATAACCTACAGCGCACACACACACACTGGCTCATGGTGCGCACACGAGCAAGAGAGGTCAGTGAAAGCACCGCTCTGTTAAGGGCGGCAGAATATGACAACCTCAGAGGGGCTGACCGCCCTTGCTGTCAGAAAAGATGACCCTCATCTCACAGTCTTTGTTCTGAACAAGAGAGGAAGCAAAGCGGACAAAAAAATGACAGAGGCCTAAGAATAGTACGTGCTGCCGGGATACCTGAGAGTAGCTGGGATGATGTGACGTGCCTGGCATGAAGGGTTTCCGTGTTTCCGCAGCGCAACCGTGACGCGGATCGCCGGTCTTTCCTGAATATAAGAAAGGGTTAGCAGCTCCGAAAATGATCAGAAATCTATCTTGAAATCTAGGGGTGGGCGATACTGGGAATTTTGGTATCGATCCGATACCAAGGAAATACAGGGCTAGTATCGCCGATACTGATACCTTTTTCTTGAAATGTCATGATTATATAATTGTTTTCTGATTTTGCCTTAACCCATAAGGACCCACTGTGACACATGTGTCTCTTCCCAAATTCATTTTTCGCTGTATTTAACCATCCTTAAGTGGATTTTCACCATTTTTTAAAATATTATTTTCTGTATTTTTTGTTTTTTCAGTGAAAA
>JAPTGZ010000013.1:12742407-12752501 GCA_029814645.1 Fowleria isostigma
TCACTTAAGAGATTTTGATTGTTTTTGGTAAAAATATGAAAGATATGTTTATTTTTTTTGGCAGAGGCCTTCCTAAACATAATTATATTATTTGATTCCACCAAAAAATTAAATTAGACATGTAATATAAAAACAAGAAAAAAAACCCGTTCAACTAAATGGTTGATTTGTGGCTTTATGATAAGAGTAGAACAATTAAGCTAATATGAAATAATGGATTTGAATAATTGTTAAACCTCTGTTCATCTGTTGCTGCAAATATTAAACATTTAGTGGTAAGTACATCAAGAATTAATTTGTTAAGTAATTTTTGACACTTTCTGAGTTGATATGAGTAAATATGGTTTTAAAAAAAATTAGAAATTACTCACCCAAGGGAATAGGAAATGCAAACAAAAAATGTTTTCATTTTGTTTTTCTTGGTGGGGTAGTTAAAGGGTTAAATCAAACCATGCATTTTTGCTACTGTATAATATTGAATTAGCAGAATATTACCTGCCAGAATGTCTGCATATAAACATAACTTCTCTATGCTTCTATTTGTATTAAAACATTTTTTTTTTACCCTTTTTTCATTAGTTATTTTGTTGCACAGAACATAAACAAATGATAGTCATAAAAAAAAAACAGATGGTAGAAATGTGTTTTGTCACTTTTACATGAGTAAAGATGTTTATGTTTTATCACCAGTGTTTGCTTTTAATGTCTGTACTATTTTTAGGACAGAATGTGTGCACTTTGAAACTCTGACATTAATTCCAGCAAATGTTTGGTCTGTAAAACTGATGAAAGTCAGTGGAGATCTCAGCTTATACTAATTTGACAGGTAATGATGTTTGGTATATTTTTATTTTCTGGAATTTGACAACACAAACAGTGATAGAATGTGCTTTTGCATGTGACGAGGACCTACAGTTTGCAGATGTACGTCTGGTGAACTCACTGTGATATGCTTCAGTATGATTAATTGAACAGTTTGCAAAGCCACAGGCCATGAAACTGATATATTTTCATTAAATTTCTTAATGCATCTGAATTAATTAATCCTGATTGTCTCCACTGACTAAGGAAGACTACGTCAGTGATGTGCAGTTATGCATCATATACCTGGAAAGAAAAAAATGTGTTAAGAAATGAAAAAATTGTACTAAAAATGAAGATTGAGTTCTTTCCTCTTTGAGAAGTGGCTTGGAGGCATAAATACAATAGAATTCTACATCTAAGTCACACTTATCTGAAATGCATTTAGCATCTCTTAATGAGGAAGCTTTAGGGTTGATACATAGAGCAAGAAACTATACGAGTCTGCATTAAATTAGCATGAAATTGCATTTTAGACAAGTTTGACTCACAGCAACATAATGTAAATCTAAAAAAAAAAAAAAAGAACTAGGGGAAAAGTTAGAACATTAATTAGAGCACAATTAAGAGAGAATGTTTTGTCTTTTCTGAATATAATTATTAGATTACATTAAAAAGAACTTAACTGATCCTTTGGGCAGAGTGCTCAGGGTTCTAAAAGCAGCACAAACACCAAATATACACACAAGAAATACCACAAGAAAATAGTGATTCAATTGCACATTTAAAACTACTAGTGGGTAATAGCTAATAATACCAAATGTTATAATGTGCATGATATATAGTTTAATAATCACAGACTAAGTTATACTATAGGAAGTTATGTTAAAGTGATAACACTAATAATGTAACAACATTTAATGTAAGTATTTAAATGATAGTAATAATAATAAAAAAAAAAAATTATAATAATTTCTTCCTTATCTATATTTGGGAAGAAGAAAACACATATTTTCTTCACTAACTGACTGAGTTAAAAAGACTTAGAGTAAAAGGTTCCAAAAACACTCTTACAGGGGGATTAACTGAAGTGAGAACAATTTGTAATAAAAGAGGCAATAAAGAGAGTAAAAAGAGGACATGATGGGATGTAGAGGATGTAGTGAAGCTGTTGTCTGTGCAGCTGCTTGTGTCCGCCTGCAGACAGATACCAGGAGGACTCCTGCTGACCCATGCCATGTGGACTGACAACACCTTTGTGAGGCGCTGAAGCATTGTGGGACCGTGGACAACTTGGGACTCCACTCACGTCGTGGGAGCCACTACAGGACTATCTGACTGACTGCCACACAGGCACACACAGACACAGATAGCTTAGTCCTGACTGGAGTTGGATGTTGGATTGGCACTGCCATTGTGTGGCACTGAAGCCATCTGGGACTGCGAAGGACTTGGAACGGACCTCACACACACATACAACATACACACACACACGGAGGAGATGATGGTATGTTTGTGGATATTAAAAAGCTACCAGAGGGGGATTAAGGGGCAGTAGATGGTGCACTGGAAACCATTATACTGTCCTCCAAACATCATATCTACTGTACGTCTGTTATTTCTGCATCACTCTGTGGTCTTCTCTGGGACACATTATTGGCTTTGTGGCTGATGTTATTAATTATGATAACCATCACAACCACATTTATTTATTTTTTTTAACCCTTTAAACCATGGGTGTTGAACTCAATTTAGTTCAGGGGCCAAATACAGCTTATGAAAAAATTCAACTTCATAGTTTTTCTCCATGTTTTGGAATGAAAAAGTAAGATTCTGTTGATGAAAATATTTACATCTACAAACTGTACTTGAACATAACATGAAAAAAAAAGAAACCTGAAAATTCTTAAGAAAAATAAGTGCATTTTAGCAATATTATTCTTAGTTTATCATTTATACATGTGTGCATCACAACTTAGAGATCATAGCGGATCACAAATCATTTAATAACAGACAGAATATTGTTAAAATTCCACATCCTTCTTTTAAGATGTGTCAGGTTATTAATGTTTTTGTAAAAGGCTAGTCTGCAAATGTGAACACTTTTGTGCATTTAAACTTTTTTACACAAATACAAAGAGAGAAAAAAAAAATACAGTTTTCATTATTTATAGGCTGTTTTGGTCGTATTTTAGTGCTCTGATCCACTTTACATTGAATTGACCTAAAATGATTTTAACATCGCTGATTGTTAATATCTTGTGAGTAATTTTTGCATTTCCCAAATTTACCCCAATGGGCTAGATCGGACCCTTTAGCAGGCCGGTTCTGGCCCGCGCACCTTTGATACCTGTGCTTTAAACCCGAAGCCGGTCTGTTTGGACTTTTCTCTTATTTGGACTTACTAAAAGGGCAGCGGCAGAAGCAGATGAACACAGAGGAGATGGAATGCGCTGCGTGTAATTACACACAGCGCATTGTCTGTCCACAATAATATGTCATTAAATACCAATGTCAAATACAAGAAATACAAAAAACTGCATACACACACCTACCTAGAAAGTCCATCCGTCCATCTGTCTGTATGAAGTGGCCGATCTTGAGCTCCAAAAGTCCCCTTTCTATTTTCTATCAAAGCTGATCCAGGTGGATGATGGTCAGAAAGTCCTCCTGTGTGGCCCACTCATTCATCAACTTCATCTGAGGAGAATTCAAATGTCCTGTCTTAATCTGTAGCTATCTCATGTGTTTATTACATCCCTTGTTGTTGTTTTCTGTTTTGGCTGCTCCTTTTTGGGGTCGCCACAGCAAATCACCACTGATTTGCGTGATGATTTGGCATGTTTTTACATCAGGATGCCCTTCCTGACAACTGGGCTTGGGACCGGCTGAGAATCGAACATAAATGTGTAAAATAAATAAATAAATAAATAAACTGTGGCTGGTGTTTTTGTTTCATTATTAGGTCATATTCATTGGACCACTGTCACAGTGAAGTAGCAGGCTACCGACAGGTTTGATGGGAATGACTGACAGCTACCCACCTACCACTCCTGCAAGTGAGAGTATTAAACAAAAAAATGCAAGGGCATCAAAAAGAATTCTTTGCAGTGGTTGAATTTTCTTATTTTAAATTTAAAAATATATACATATACATACATATATACATATATGAACTCAAACTCTGTTATTTATTGATATATAGAGGATTCTTGTTTTTCTTGTATTATAGTTTTTTTTTTATCAGTTTAAATTGCCTGATTGGCTCAACTTAAGATGTTTAATTTTAACTATAGTCTGTTTTGCTTATAAAGTAAAAAATAAATTGGGTCATCTTAGTTGACCATCTGAAGGGTTAGGAATCTCTTTATTGTAGTTTCACAAACTAGGGGCCCCCAAACAGCATCTTGCTTAGGGCCCCCATAAAGCTGGAAACGGCCCTGCTCCCTCCACCAGTGTCATAGGAACCGGGAGATTTATGTGAACCCAGCGGTCATAAGAAGCTTTGTGAATGATGCTTAATATATCCAGTCTCGACAAACACACTGGCCTTTATTTAATTTGCGGTTGAAATATGTTGTAAAAAATAATTACCTCTGGTGTTTACATGCTTTCTGATACAGACAGGTCTGCGCTTTTATTTTGGCACGTCTTCAGTCCGATTGTCGCCCGATAACCACATACCTGCTGCCAGTCAAAGTGGTTGTTGCTCAAAGGGCCCTCTGACTCCGGTGGGTTAGAATGTGAGCTTCCTTTGTCGTCATTTGTAGGTGAAGTAAGGAATCCTGTGAGCTTCTGGAAGCTCTTCAGTAATTCTGCGGCTTGATATTGCTTCTACTGGTAGTAGATACAACATACATCCTATTTGTCCTTTAATTCTCCATTGCTGCTTCACCTTAAACTTGGTTTGACTATTGTGGCAACTTTTCTGAACACAACATGCTCTTAATTTAGCCTTTTTGCAGATTTCTCTCAACTCTTTTTCTTTAGTTAGTAATAAATTTGACAGTATTACAGTTTGTGGCTAGGATTTTTGCAAAAACTTGTCATTTTATTCTTTAAAAAAAAAAAATCCAATGTTCAACCCTTTTTCCTTTATAAACCCCCCCCCGAAAAAAAACAACAACCAAAAAACCACACTAATTAGCTTTTTTATTTGCAGGTGGCACAGCAACACAAGGAGGCCAAAGTGGAAAATGGGCCAGAGGAAGATCAGGACCAGGTGTGTACCACAGGCAGGTACCTTCTAGTCTTTGAATACGCTTTATTTGGTTAAGGTCATGAGCCGCTGTCGTTGTGTTTTGTGCATTTAGTTCTGATAAGATGTATTCTTTTATGTAACTGATATAAATGAGTGTCTACACATACACATGACTAGGATTCGTATGTGTTTTAGGCCTAAAAACTGCCTTTAGGCTTCGACTATATCCGTGACCGTGTTTATTTCCTTTTGCGTAATTGTGCATCTTAAGTGTTTTGACGCTCCATAGAAGCCACTGGTAGGCTATGTGTGTTTCAGTCAGTAGTAATTTCCATTTCATACAAGTCTTTCCCTATACCTCCTGATGATTTATTCATACGTGCCCTCCAGTTTGCGTAAATCCTTTTCATCATCCCATCTTTGTCGATACTGATGCAAAGCAACATCTACATGGAGTTCAGCCACGTCTACGTGTTTACTGTGTTGTCCTCGTAAGCTATAGTGACAACCTGGAATGTTTAATTTTATTTTTTCCCCCCTCTCCCTATGTCATGTTTTGATATAAGGTCTTTCTTTTATAAACACATCTAGCCATCTACGCTCTCTAGGGGGAAAGAAAAAAAAAAAATCCTACAGGGGAAAATCACAAACAGAGATTACAAGTAGATGAGGCAGGTTGAGAGGAAATGGGTGCAACACAAACTGTATTACAGCACCTCATCACCAAACACCCCCAGGGACTCGCTGATGATGTATACTGTGTATTACTGTGGAGGAATGCAGCAGTTGACTTTTCTTTCATGGGTCAGTGTATTGCAGTGTGTTCTCATAAAGTACCTGGTGCTTCTGCTGTAATATCGCATAGCAGAGCTGTGGTTTTGTGCATTCCTAATTGTGCATATAAGGTGTGAAACCTAAAAAAACAATCCATAAAGGGGTTTTGTGCATATCCTAATTGTGCATATAAGGTATGAAACCGAAAAAACAATCCATAAAGACCCAGCGCTACTTTTGTCAGTTCCCAAATGAAATTTTCTCTTTATCTAACCTTTCTTAATTGATTTATCACCATTTATTTATAATATAATCATTTGTATTTTGTATTTTATCAGAATGAATAGGGTATTTTCCTGTATTTAACTCACTAATCATGTAGATATTCATAAAAACTGAGATAAAAGTTGAAGGTTGTTGTATCAAAAGCAGAGAAAACTGAAGGAAAAAAAAGACTTTTGCAGTCAAATATATCACTAACCGAACATTAACAAAGTGTCTACATCCACTGTCAATGAGCCTGTTAACATGCACACCAATACTCTGACTTCTGGAGTTACCAAATTATTCAATTGATCAAGTAAACAGGATAATCTGATAGGCTTTATCTGGTAACAGCAGTAATCTGATTATAAGAAATCGGATTAACACACCTAGATTTCTCCCCAATACTCTCATGTCTTTATGCATGTATACAGGTTAATCTGATTTCTTTAGTTTTTTTGTTTTTTTTTTTACATTTGTGCATGTGTTAAAAACCCAAATCTATATAAGTAATATGAACGTAAGGTAAACAAACATTGAGCTAATTTACATATCCGTAATGGTCTGATAACTGGGAGTAATCCAATAATTGCTGTAATCAGATGCAACATGTTTACGTGTACTTCAGAAATGCAATAATCAAAAAACCCTGGTTTACATGTTTCAGTCCATTATTAGATTTCTTTGAGGGTACATATGTATGTTATGATGTAAGACATGTATTCCCTGTCATTTTAAGAACACCTGGTCTTGTATTGTTGACCATGGCAACACCTACAGTCACATGTTGCTGCTATCCTTCATTTCATTTCAGAGTTTGGTTACCTTTTTCCTTAGATTTTTTTTACACATGTGCAGATGTAAAAAACCCAAAAGAAATCAGATTAACCTGTACACACGCGTGAAGACATGCAAGTATTGGAGAGGAATCTAGGTGTGTTAATCCGATTTCTCATAATCCAATAACTGCTGTTATTGGATAAAGCCGATTAGATTGTCCTGTTTACATAATCATGGAATAATCTGATAACTCCAGAAACTGAATAATGATCGGAGTTAATATTAGTGTACATGTAAATGGGCTCATTGAAATGAAATGAATAATAGCAGCAACATGAAACCTATTTTGTTGTCTTATTAGCTCCCACATTAGGACAGCTAACGCTGACACTGTAGGTGTTACCATGGTCAACAACACAAGACTGGATGTTTTAAAAATGACAGGAAGTGTACGCCTTACATCATAACATATGTACGTACTCAGAAAGAAATTAAGTAATGGACTAAAACATGTAAACTGTTTTTAAAAAAAAAAAAAAATTTCTGAAGTGCATGTAAATTTGTCTCATCTATATTATGGCAATCATTAGACTTTTATGATGATATAAACAGGCTCAATGTTGTAGAAGATGACGGTGTTTCCATGTCCACTATGGAGCCTCTGAATGTCCAAATGGGTCATATGTGATGACCATGAAAAAATAACAAAATGTATTTTATACCAATTATTTACATGTATCGATAGGAATAATGTGCTATACAGTACGGTCCTGTGACTTATACTCTGTTGTGATGTATATATGTTAAAATATATAATTTCACATCTTCTTAAATGTGATTTTCCCATTGACTGACATAAGCAAGGAGTAAACATTACCTACCACCAGAGGGCGCTCCAGGCTTGTGACAGTTACCGGTATCTGCTACACCGGTTTGTTCTTCGGTGGTTTCATTCTTCTTTGTCAGTGGTTTTTTTTTGCGGACCTCCCCCCCAGAGAACTATTCACTGTTGTAACCAACCCTTCCTCTACAAACGTGTATTTGTCTTCAATGACGGCAAAAAATAGTGATTGCGCACTGGGGCGCACTGAAATGGGAAACTTTATCCAGACATTGGAGTTTCAGACATTTGTTTTGATTTCACAGAGGAGGTCACGTAACCGTAGCTGCTCTTTAGCTCTGTGGCTAATGTTATAACAATGCTAAGCTAACATCTGCAGACAGCCTCGGCTCTATGGTTAGTTGTGCAGTAAACGAAGACGCAAAATTCCCTGATGGATCCTCTGTCCCAGATAGGTGGGACTGGTTGACACACCAGAGATTGGAGACTCAATTAGCTGCACAGCTAACGGATAAGCCAAGGCTTATCGGCTGCTAGCTGCTAGGATTATAATGCTAACTTTATTTATTTGGTGAATGAATGGTGATGCCCCGGTGTTCTACTGAATATCTGAGGAACCCTTTTGTAACTGTTGTTTATTTTTATAATGAGAACTTTATTGGAAATTGCTATTGGACTGTTGTTGTTGTTCTAAGGGTCTGTATCAGAGTCCAGAATGACTTTGTTCCATGGCATTTTCATTTACCCACCTAAGCCGTACAATTAAAGAGCTAACTGGCTCAACAGCCAGCTGTCCCTACTCCAGCCCCGTTAGCATTAGTACACTATTATTCCGGGGCTAACATTTACTGTACAAGAATCACACATCACATCAACATCAGACACAACCAGATTCAACTGACTAAACTCTGTGTCTTTCATAAAAGCACAGTCCTGAGGCAGACAAAGGACCGAATAAACTGAATAAACATACACCTACAGATGCGACATATACTCCGGTGCAACTTATATATGTTTTTTTTTTTTTTTCCTTCTTCATGATCCACTTTTTTAACAGGTGTGGCTATCACTATGGTATGACTTATAGTCCAAAAAATATGGTAAATGCTTTTGGTCTGTGGTAGATGTTTAGGTCTTTATGGGTTAATGTAGACATGCTTGCAGGAAGCTATACTGGTTGGAAATTCATTTTAAGACACTCTAAAAGAGTAAAATGTTTAATTGAATGCAGTGAAATGCTTTATAAAGTAACCCAGATCTGGATGAGTTAAGATACTAGAGGCAACCAGAACTTAATTATGAATGTTCACCTAATGTATTACATAGGAATACCAATTACTCTACTAATTTAGTTCTAAATGGAAAATGCTTAATAGCCAAAAGCCAATGAGTACCATATGTTTCGCGTGGAAAATGGTAGCTGTGACCAACAGTGCAGCGTTACGATCACTAATTTCATATGATTTCACTCAATTCATGCGGCACTCTTTTTTCCTAATTGGTGAAATGAGAAATCTTTGCACATAAATGATTCTTATGAACAGGATATAAATAAAATATTCCAAATGAGGGCTCTAATCATTATGAGAAGAGCGGTTTCAATTTGCGTTTCGAATTAGGTGGATTAAGAGTGCATTGACCCCAACTCGGATGCGCGCACACACACACACACACACACACACACACACACACACACACACACACACACACACACACGCACCAAGGTGTAATATCATCAAGCACTGACGGTATGGGAAATACACCACTAAAATCCTAATATTAATCAACACTTTGTGATATAGATTTATTTAGGATTATTATTACATGGAAAGGGAGCTTTTGCTGCTTTAAACAAGAATAATGGCCAGTTCTATAGGAAAGGACCATCATACTGCATTTAGATATATGTATGAAGAATGTTATTATTATTGTTATTATCATTATTCTATAATAATAATAAAATTTATTATTATTATCATTCTAGTAGTAGTAGGATATGCTTAAGGGGGAAAGTCAAATGTACAGCAGCACAAGACAATAGGCTTTTAATGCAATTTTAAAAAGTATTAAAAAACAAATTTAGGAGGAAATAAAATGGGTTGTACAATCCATTTGAGGGTCAAATACAAAACTAAATGAACCAAAGCAAAATATGACTCCTTTAAGGTGATAACAACAAAATGGTCAGAACACAAGAAAGGGTGAAGACAGGTGTTTCCTCAAGATGGTAGTGATTTATGCTGATAATTAGATTTATGCACCCACAGGTGTACACGTATAATAATAAGCAATAATTCATTCATTCAATCATTCATTTTATGAACTTGCTTTATCCCCTCTAGGGTCACGGGGGCTACTTGGAGCCTATCCCAGCTACTTAAGGGTGAAGGCGGGGTACACCCTGGACATTTCGCCAGTTCATCGCAGGGCTGA
>JAPTGZ010000013.1:12782534-12796966 GCA_029814645.1 Fowleria isostigma
ACCAGTAAAACCCATGGAGTTGGATCAATGACAGTGGATGGACACACTTGGTTTATGTTCAGTTAATGATAGATTTGCTGAAAAAGTCGTTTTTTCTTCAGTTTTCTCCGTTTTAATATAATAACCCTCAACTTTAATCTGAGCTTTAATGAACATACATGATTAGTACATTAAATATGGGAAAATACCTGATTTTCACTGAAACAAATGCAAAATACAGAGAATAGTATTATAAGAAATGGGGATAAATCACTTAAGAAAGCATAAATAGAGAGGAAAAATGAATTTGGGAACTGACACAAAAGTAGCACTGGGTCTTCATGGGTTACACATGGAGATAAGTTATTTAGTTTTCAACGCGGAATGTGTCCCTGTGTCACCACTTGATTTGGCCCAAACTCAGGACAAACTGGGGGTCTTTTAGCCACAGCTTTCCATTTTAAAATGTTGTTTTCAGTTATTTTTTTGTCTGTGACTTCCATCAGGTCACCAAACCGACAGAGTAGCATTCCTTGTATCTGTTATTTCTTTCTAGTGTGCCTGTGGTTCAGTGCTTTAATCCTGCTGCTGCTTCATGAACTAATTAGATAAATGCCACTAGAAATCAGTGTATCTGCGGATCCTGGTGTGTTTCTACAGTTGAGATCATTTATTAATTTTACAAAAGGTGTCACGCTGTTGCAGATGAAGCTCATAGTACTCACATGTTAATATGGAAACACAAATCCAGATAAATGTGCGGCTGCAACTGATTATTACTTTCAGTGTTGATTAATCTCCTAATAATCCAAAATTAATTGGTTTACCATCAGATAAGACAACTAAAATGCCACATTTTTACATTAAAGATGCACCTTATTATCTTAAAAAAAAAAGCAATTCGGCCATTAACTGTTAAAAGTGCCTGAATTCGCTCTTCACTCACCTTCATTCCATATTTTTTCTGTTAACCTGAACACAGATAACACATGCTCTTTGCCACAACATGACATTTACTTTACCATCGATAACGACAATAAAAATAACTTCAGTCTGGCTGCTGCAGGGGTCGGGCCACAGTTCCTTCCCGACACCTCCGTTCCGGTTTGCTTTTATTACCCTTAACACTGCAACAGTGGTTGATCCTCTCGCCTTGGTATTTCTTTCTTCACTCGGCTGAAAGCTGACACGCTGACACTAACAAGCAGGACGCCTCGGATCTCCTCAGCCGCATTGTCTCCAGTGCTATAAATGCACCTGGCTTTGATGAGCGGCACAGGAACAACAAGTCATTTAGTTGTTTTGGTTCATCGAGCAGGCCTGTTCATTAGTTAGCCCCTGGGTAAAGCTGTCTGCAGGAGGCAAGAGGGAGGAAAGAGAGTCGGCCTGTTCCATAATACTCACAAAAGACATTTTAACCTATGCAGTAAACCCGTAGAATATCCTACAGCTAAATGAAACCTCTGTCAGAAACGGCTAAATACAGCAGAAAGTGTAAATTTAATCAGGAAGATGGATAATTAATTGTAATTCTCACGCGTCTTATTGTACACTGCCTCCAAATTTAACTGTTGGCCAGGCTCCAGCACTTCATTATCATGTGGAGTTTTATTCACCTTTTACTCAATAAAGTTCTCTCCTCAACCCCCACAAGGCATCGAGGGAGTTCTGCTCCGCTCACTTTGTGTTTTAAGCGTTAAACAGAAAATGAAGACGGGAGGATCAGCCCCTTAACACGGAGTCTTGGGAAAAGCCGGTCAGAAATAATGCAGTTCTTGAGTGTTATCCAGGTCCAGGAGTGTTTTTCTTTGGTTAGAAGAAGGGCCAGATCAAGTGGTGACACATTTCATGTTCAATAAGCTCTGTGTTGAAAACTAAATAACTTATCTCCATATTTAATGCATGTATTTCTTTCTTTCTTTATTTATGGATCCCCATTAGTCTCTAAAAAACTAGAGACTCTTTTTTCTGTGGTCCATTTTCAATATAAAAATGTTACAATTTATACATTTACAAAACACAGACAGAAAAAACAAAAAAACAAAAACACATTTACTTTAGTTTTGTTTCATTGTTGGAATCAGAAAAATACTTTATTTTCCCTGAGAGACAATTAAGAGCACATTAAAGAGCACGAGAAGAAAGAAAATACACACAAAAGAATGGGCAAAAGCAGCAGATACTGTACAATGGCAGACCTGCTGCCAGTAACAATATTTGTAATAATATCAGGAGGAGGTAACACAAGGTTCAAGGTGACTTTATTGATACCCGCAGGTGGATTTGTTTTGCAGTCTGGAGAGGGCATCTCAAACATAAAACATTAAACATTAAAACACTGAAAACACAGGACACATACAGAGGACAGAAGAAGAACAGCACAGACAGAAGACATGGACAGGTACTTCCAGCAGCTCATTGATCACAGTTTAAATAGACTAAAATAAGTAGATGAACAGATTAAAATAAATAAAATTGTTATATATCACTAAAAATGTCAATAAAACCTGTTATGAGCAAGAAAAAAACATAAAAAAACATGATACCATGTAAGGGACAATAAATAATGGACAAGTTAAGACCATGTTAAAATAAGCCAGACCCCAAGAATTAAAATAAAGCGCTTCAGGACTTATTTAAAAGAGAAATAACAGCAGGAACAGTGTCCAGCATGTAAGTGGCAAGATGTATAAATATATATAATAATATAAAAAATATATATTGATTACAGTTTTCTTAAGATTTGTTTTAACTAATGATTAACATGATTACTTATTAACATCATTTCTAGAGGTAACATATTCCAATACGAGCTGACTCACAATATAAATGTGTTTTTAAGTGCGTTAGTTCTTGGCAAAGGCAAAGTAAAAGTAGCACTAGAGGTTCATCATGTGTTCAGCCCATGTGTGTTACAGGTGTGCTGTAGTTTAGAGAACAGGCTGAAGGGTTTGTGTGAGGTCCAGATTTTATCCAAAGACAACACAGAACTACATGCCAATCTGTCCTTGACGTTCATCCATGACAGGCTTTGATGCGTTGCATTAAAGTTGGTTTGAAACAGACAGCCCAGAGCTAGCAGCCTGATTCTGAGATATCTGGAGCTTATCAAGGTCTTTTGGCAGCACTCGACCACACAATGGAACGACAGTCCAACTGACAAAGGAATAAAGACTGTAGTAAGAGGTTTTTTGTTCCAGATTACATAAAATGTGCATTGCATCAAATTAATGAGATGTTTCTGTCACACAGAGGTAAAAGCCCTACTTTTTTATATTTGGTTATTTTATGTGCTGTGCATTTGGTTTATTTACATGTTAATTTATTTGCATGTGTTTTTTCAGTTCTACGTTTTGTGTTTCTTTGGATGTTTTTATGCATGTTTAGAAATGATCAATTATGATTTTGGGCATTGAATGCAACGTCAATGACAGACAGCTACACCAGCCAATCAGCTGGTGGAGCATGCCCACTGATGGCTTTACCAGCTGGTGGTTGGATAGGAAGAGTTGGTGAACAGGTGTATTTGATCACTCTCATGTGGAGGAGTTCAGACAGACGCGTGTGTTCCAGCCACACCAGAGAGCAGCACCAAAAAAGGGTCCCCAAAGTTATTCAGAAGTCCCAGCAACAGTGTATTAGAGGCTTTTTGACGTCGTGGCAGAAGCAAAACCGTGAGTTAAGAACCATACACTGTAGGCTGCAGGTTGTGAGAAGAAGAAATGAATCCTCAATGAAATATAAGGCTTTAGCAATGATGTTAAACTGTGATACTGGATATAAATCTTGAAATAAGTTTTTATGAACACAAATATGTTGTGATACAGGGACAACAGTTTGACATTTAAAAGACTTTACTGGAACTAAAACACTACAAATATGTTAATACACTTTTATTTTATTTTAGTTATTTTAGTTTATTTCAAGCTTATGCACTCCATGTACAGTGGTAATTACTTGTACAATATTCAATGCTATTTATATACATTTCATACCTGTGTACATAGACATAAATGGAAGGATTGGCAAGAAAAGGAAAAAAAAAGTAGAGATGAGAATGCCATATGCACAAGTATACACAAGAACCATATATGAAGAATCTACATATAGGATTATACATCCAGAACTATACTTGAAAAATGTGCATATGAAAGCATATGCACGAAAAAAGAAGAAAAACAAGTGGACTTGTAGATCGTGCATAGAAAACTATACATTGTGAATTTTACAGGAAGGTTATGCACGTAGAAAATACATAAGGAACGTACACAGAGAAACATCCATAGCAAGTGCACATAGATATAGCAGTTATATTGCAGAACATTATGTGTACACAGTAAGTATAACACATCATTCTACAACACGAGTCCCCACTAGTATACAACACTAGAATGACATCCCTGAAGAACAAACACCTGAAAGGGAGTGAGAAGAAGCAGAGCTCATTAATTTCCATCCCCAGTTTCACCACTTAACGAGTGTGGTTGATATTTGGGTTAGAAACTTTATGTGAAGATGCAATAGTATACCTAGTTACCAACACATGTTTAGTTTTAGTTTTAACTCCTCCATCTTGACAAACTGTTGCCTTTCACTTGATAGCTATGAATCCAGTTCCATGCCACCCCCCTGATACCATATTTCTCCAATTTTTTAAGCAAGATGGCATGATCAGTTGTGTCAAATGCTTTCTTTAGGTCGATAAAAACTCCAATTGCACTTTTCCTACATTCCAATCAGTGTGAATCAGTGAGTTAGTCCCTTAACTGCCTCCAGAATAGCTATTGCTGTTGATCTTTTCAAACTGAAGCCATATTGACTTTTGTGAATAATTTTGTTTGTCCATGAAACTTGCTTTTCTATTATCGAGAAGTTTCTCCAAAATTTTTGAGGATTGTGGGAGCAGAGAGACTGATCTGTAGTTTGTAAAAATGTGCTCATTATTGCTCTTATACAGCGGTACCACTTTAGCTGTTTTCATTTTGTCTGGAAAGGTTCCAGTCAGAAATGACAAGTTGTATATGTGCGTTAAGGATTAAGATATTTAACATGGGTATTACAACCTGAAGTGATACAGTATATACAGCTAATAGAGTAGATTTAACAAATAATTGGATTGTACATAACCTTTCTGTCGTCTTGCACATTTGAATAATTGGTTCCAACAGATTCACAGACTTACAATTACTTAAACAAGCAAGAAAAAAAAAGAAAAATATATTAAGTTTAATAGTGCATTTACATATAATACATATAATACATATACATATAATATATACATATAACTTTACATAATCAGTTGTATCTTTTTTTTTTCAAGTGACGCTGAAATTTTGTCAACAGTTCCATACAATAGAGTTCTTGAGCTGAAAAATTAGCCTATTTTAGAAATGATAGGTGAAACTTTGATTTTTGACACTGATGTTCACTTTGGTTTGATCTGGCCCAGATGTGAAATACTACAGGTGATGAAGTATGACGTTATTACACCTCAACTAATTCTCAAGCCTAAACAGTATTACAGTGGGATAGATATGTCACTTGTGCTGAGGGATGTTCCCACCGTGTATGTGTTCTAGAATATTTAACCTTATTTTGCTCACCTGAAACGACGCACAATGTAGCGTAATTTATTTAAATTGAATTCCGTGCCGGCATGGCTCTTACAGATGGATGAAACGGCTCAGGAGTTTTGACGCGGAGGCCTCTGTGACCCTCCGACTTTGGACCAAATATTTCAGCCGTCTGTGTTTGTGTGAAGATGCGAGTGCAGCCAGGGCTCTCACAGAATGCATTTTCCGCACTAATGTGACCGAATGCCTGAAGGGGACAAGCAATGAGCTTTCTGAAGTCTGTAAGTATAACCTCTGATGCTCGCGGGGATGTCACCAGGGTTATTTCTTCTTGGCATATTTAGATTTTGGCTTTTAATCTAAGGGCAAGGAGTATTAAAGGCCTGGGTTTTTAACCAGGCAGATGGGATGCTTTGAAAGTCACTGCTGAATTGCATTATGGGAGTTCTTGCGCCAGTGTTATGTGAGTTTGCTCATTGCATTGTGAGTAAAGTGCAGCAAAACATGGGCAAGAGGTGTATTGTTTCTTTTGAGTTTATTTAACAGAAAGATGAGACACGTTAGAATAAAACAAATGAGGCTTACACTGTCGGGGCCAACACAAAAGGTATATCCCTGAAAATCCCACAATCCTCTGCTGTATAATAAAGGAAATAAACGACACGATGCACAAAAGATACCGACTTAATTTGGGATGACCGATATGAATCAAATTTGAGCTAGACTGGCCTACTATATCTATTAATTTAACCTGGATTTTTCGACAGAAGTGACCCCATTTGGACAAGTGATAATATTCATGGAATACCCAAAATCAATAGGGTTCTTCCCCTTGGGGACACCTATGTTGGTACTAACGGAAGATGATTATTATGTTCATACAAAGCATATCCGGACCAAATAATGTCAGTAAAGATAAATAATTGTTGGAAGCTCAATATGAACTAAGTTTGAGCTTGATTGGCTGAATATTTCCTAAATAATGTCCCAAAACATGGATTATTTAACAGAAGTTCCCACAACCATTTGGTTGGGGGGGTTAAATCTATTATATCCCCCTAACTTTGGGGATATATTGATATTTGGTAATAGTAAAAGTAAACAAACAAGCTAGAGTCACAGATTTCTATGGAACTGTGCTGAAATATGGCAACAGAGAAATGTGTTATATTATGTGTTATGCTGTAAAACTATATCATGTGTGAAGTAAAACAATACGTGTATCACATAGTTACTCTGTTGGGTAAATGAGTGAAGAAGTGTGAACAGAAACATAAGTGTTACTATACATATAATTTTTAACTTACGGTGTTTTTTTTCCACATTTGCAGATAATTAAAAATCAAGGAGGTAGCTCATATTTGGAACTGATTAAGATTTACAGTATAAGCGGACTTTTAAAGCCTGCTCTAGTCATGAAATTTATGACCAGGAAATTAATGGGCTGATATAAAACTCCTCCCTTAAAAAAAAAGAAAAAAAGAAAAAATCTAAACTGCTCTATGTGAACTTACTGAATGTCAAAGTAACTGTAAAAGATTGATCTATGACCTTTTCATTTTTTATTTATTTATTTATTTTTTTTTTAAATATACTGTCCTCCAAAGTTAGAATATAATCATAATCTGTCTTGGTCTCTAAATTTAGAATTGGATCACAAATATGAAAACAACACTTGGGAATGCCTTTGAGCATCTGATTAATTACAAGAGAACTTCTCAACATTCTCTGAAAAGACAAAGCTCCCAGCAGTATTTCTTACTAACAGTGATGTTTAATAAATTACATAAACAACATGGCTTCCCAAAGTTTTACAAAGCACATAAAGCAAAAATAAATATTGCTAGTATTTTACACAGAAATGCAAGTCTTCATTAGTCGTTCCAATTGTGCACTGCCAGATTGTAGTTTCTCAGAATGCCAAAGACTGGTGACAACAAATGAAGAGTAGGCAGCTCCATCTGAGCCAAAGTAACGTATTTTTAAATCAATTTCTTTAACCCATAAAGACCCAAACATCTGTCTTCCAAAACCATCTACTGATGTCAACTGTATAATCCCTGTTGATCCATTAATCCCATCAATACATGTAAATAATTGGTGTAAAATACAGTTTGTCATCTTTTCAAGGCCATCAGATATGACCCATTTGGATGTTCAGAGGCTCCGTAGTTACCGTGGAAACACCATCATGGTCTAAAACATCGATTGAGAATTAAATCCCATGGACTTTGATCAGTTTGATTTGACAGTGGGTGGAGACATTCGGCTTGTGTTCACTTAATGATATATTTTGCTGAAAAAGTCACTTTTTCTTTAGTTTTCTCTGTTTTTGATCTAATAATCCTCAATCATCCTAATCATCCTTACTGAGAGCTTTTATGAATATCTACATGATTAATAAATTTAATATCTGAAAAAATCTGATTTTCACTGAAAAATCATAAAAATACAAAAGATAATATACAATAAATGGTGATTTATCACTGAAGGACAGTTGAATGTAGACGAAAAAATCATTTGGGAACAGCCATAAATGTAACGCTGGGCCTTTATGGGTTAAAAATGAAACTGATAAATGTAAAAGTGGACAATCTATGATCCAATTATCGGCCAGGCCAAAAATCAGCCAACCCTGAATGCAGACTTACTGTAACACAGCTCTTCATCATGTTTTGTTTTTCAGGAAATAAATACATTTATAAAGCCATTGATTGAATGTAATCACCGAGGGCCTCTATTGAGGGTTTCCTGATTCATCTGAACACTAAAAGGGCCAAAGTGTGCAGAAAATCTGTATCTACTGCACCCAAGTGAGCAGCAGTTTTTCTAGTAATTTTCTTATCATATTAACCCTTCCATTAATCACCGTACGTCACGTTTGTGCGCGTATGTGCATGTGCTAGACTGTGTCACCCATGAGCGCCGCACTTCTCTCGATCATTAATCAAGTCAAGGCGAGCCAGCTAGGGGCTTCCAAAAATGTCTGGGGGGGGTGGGGGTGGGGTGGGCAAGAGTTTGCTTGGCTCTGCGCTCCTGCACCAGGGAGCTGATCGCAGCACATCACTCCCATTGGTCCCAGATGGTGAGGAAGAGCAGCAGGAGAGCAGAGGAGGTTTATGTGTACATGCGCTGGAGAAAACCCAGTTAGTCTGCAGGAGTTGGCCAAGTTAGCCACGGAAACCAAACACATTTTTGCAATTTTATGCCAGGCTAAAATTAAACTTTTAACAACAGAAAGAAAAAAACTCTTTTGATCCAGCATCAGAAACACGATAAGCTCGGATTTCATACTGAGGCAGGCAGTAACTTTGGGCTTTTATTCTGACGCCACACACTGTCAGTACAGGCTACACTGACATCTATTCATCTATCGCATCGCACTGTGTGATAAGGTGACAACAGAAATGGAGAGAAGGTAACTTTAAGATAAGAATACAGCAAAGAGCAGAGCAGCGGTGCACAAAAAAAGCTGGCATATTTATACCGAGCACTGCCACTGACTTATGTTCGAGGTGGTAATAATAAAATCCGAGCAATTGTGAATTTATTCAGGAGCATGAACTCGAAGGAAGTCATAGGCCGTTCAGAAGGTGAAGATCCAGCTCTAAAATTCCGAGCAGGGGGTGTTTGACAGTGGGTTGACTTGTCTGCTATTAAGGAGGACCAGAGGGGGGCTGACGACGGAGCAGAATAAGTAAAGACATTGGGTTGGAGACGTTCTGGTCTCCAGAGGTTGGACAGGATGTCTCTGCTGATGAGGACACACAGCACTGGTGTCAAAGATTAGGAGGATTATAGAAAGGTGTCGCATTCAGTGTCTTCCAGGTAGAATTGGATTTTAAAGATTTGATTTTTTTCATAGCCAAAAATGTATTGGAAGTAAATTTCACTAGATTTTTGCACTTAAGTATTTGCTACTTTATGTAAAGGATGGAAATACTTCACCCATTGCTGGCTTTAATATGCAAGGGAGACGTATTTGTAGAGCACAATCCAGTTAATATTTTCATCATTGGATTTTATTTCCAGAAACCTAAATAAATATATGAATAAATAAAAATAGAGGTTATTTGAGGGTGCTTGCGCAAGTCTTGAAAGTCTTAAAAAGAGTGGAATTTTGAAACATGTTTCCTTGACCATGAAGACTGGAATTTTGTGTGAAAATCTTATAATGTATGAGGGGAAAAAAAAAAAAATCATAGTCAAATTTTAGAGTATGCTCAAAAGCAAATAATCTTATAAGATACATGAAACGTATAAACACTTGATATGATTTCACTAACCAGTCGGTACTGGAATGATTAGAACATGTTTGTGTGATATCCACGCACTTTTGCAATTTTCTTATCTTTTGAAAATGTTTCAGTCAGTAAAACATAATTTACTGTGAACTATTGCATTCATTCATTCTTACATTTGCTAAAATTAACTTTTCAATTACACACATATCAGGTACAATCTCAACCAAAAATGTAGACATGCAAGTATAAAAATACATAAAGTCAAGGTGTAGCCGTTTAGAAAAAGCATGGAAAAGGTCGAGAATTTTTATTTATCTACAGAGCAAATACCCTGTATTTGTAATCTTTGTTACTGGACAAAAAAATGATAACTGAAATGCAAGGCATTTAGTCTTTTTCATGGTTACAAAATGATGGGTGACATTGACATTCCATTTTTTATTTAACAGGATGATAAGTAGAATCACTACAAAACAAATGAGAAATGGGTTTGTTTGTTCTGCATTCTGAAACAGATGTGGTAATTAAGAAAGCAAGAGTGTAAATGTGGATAGTGTTTTGTTGATAAAAAGATACATCCAAGTTGGACAAAACGGCTCTTTGTGTTTCTAGTTGAGGTATAGAATTAGTCCAAGTGGCTTAAGAAACACTGCTTTCAAATACTTTAGGCTCATTAATCACTTCAGGTCCTGCTTTAACTACTTATCACTACTGGCGTGAGAGGAAAGGTTGCTTCACACTCCTTTCAGTTGGCTTTGCTTTCGTTTTTTTAATGAACACACAAAGTTATCGTTGATAATGGATGTAAAAACTCATGCCATCTTTAACTTCTTCATCCTGAGTGTTCTTTGGTTGAATCTGCAGTAGCTCTAAAACGCTTGACTATACAATACTGTATTTACAAAACTGCCTATGGATCTAATGTAGGTCCGGTTCATTACCTGGATTAATTAACAGGAAAGTATCACTGTAACATCTGTCTCATATCACACAGCTCCTCCTAATAGAGCGATTTCACTAGTCATGTCTTCTTCACTTACACATATTCTTTTATTGCTTCAAAAAATTATGAGAGGCTCTGTTCTGTGGAAAAACAAATTTGGTGTTTTTGTTCATTTAAGTACAAATTTTATCTCGGACATACTTCTTGTTCAGTGGCAAAACGATAGTCTGGACTGTAATGTTTATGTAGGACACGGGCAGACAAGGGTGGCTTTGAATTCTGTTCTGTTCCATCTAAATGCACTCCGCTTATACAATGTTGATTCAGCTCATTACCTGTAATTAATGTGAAAGTGTTGCTGTAACATCTGTCCCACTTCCCCTTTTCAATAGGTCCTTAGAGCTGTTTGCATCATGAGAACTGTACCCATAAAGACCTGGTGCTACTTTTTGTCAGTCCCCAAAGGCATTTTTATCTATATTTAATCTTTCTTAAGTAATTTATCACATTTTATTGTAATGTTATCATCAGTATTTTGCATTTTTTTTCTGTGTAAATCATGTATTTTCCTATATCTAATTCACTGATTATGTAGATGGTCCTTAAAGATCAGAATAAATTCATGGGTTATTATAGCAGAAACAGAGAAGGCTAAAGAAAACATGACTTTTTCAGCAAAAATATAATTAACTGAGGATAAAAACAACCATGTGCATCCACTCTTATTGATCCGACTCATGGATTTTACTGGGGAATCAGTGTTGTAGAGATGACGGTGTTTCCACGGTAACTTCAGAGCTTCTGAATGCCCAAATAGGTCATATCTGATGACCATGAAAAGATGACAAACTGTATTTTACATCAATTATGTACATGTATTGATAGGATTAATGGATCAACAGTTATTAAACAGTTTGGATCAGTAGATGCTTTGGTTGCCAATAGATGTTTGAGGGTTTATGGGTCAATTGTTCTTCTGAAACACAAGACCGGCTTGTTTTTAGGGATGGGCTCTAAAGCCTGGTCTTAACTCTTTAAAACCATATGTGTCATTACTGACACACCCTGGGTATATGCAGTTTGGACTGTATCTCTTTCACTGTTCCAAAATTCCAGTGGTTTCTGGAACCTGAGATGTTGCATTTTTTAGGTTTCATTGGGTCATTACAATAATTTCACTCAGGCCTGTACTAGAAGCTGGAGAAGAACTGGTTTTATCAGTGTTATAATATGTAGTGAATTGTACATGATTGCTAAATGAAAGATTAGGAAAAATCATGCTCTAAATGGGCAAATAGACTCACTTACAGCATATTTTCTAACCTTTTAGTTAAAATAAGAAAAAAAAAAAAGTCTAGGTGGACCATTTTAGGCTTAATGTTTACAAGGTTAAACAGGTCCTGGGGCCACATTATTAAAGACATGAATACAGGTTTTGCAAACGGTACTGGAGAAAGGGAAACATTACATATTTTCTCACCAACTCTGTTTCAGTCTTCATCACTTGTCTTATACATCTTTTAGTCCAGATGAGGGTCCTGGGTTTCGGACAACTCAAAAACACAAGACATCTTAGTGACAGCGTCCTGTGTTCCCTCGTTGACCCAAGTGCAAGAAATCTTTGACATATTTATGCAGAGAATGAGTATAACACAGAGAAGGCAGTGAAGTAGAGGCACAGAAATGCACAGTTTTCTATTGAGCTGGTAGTTGGTTTAGTGTTGTCCCATGTATGTTCTGTACCTCGTCTCTACCAGCCCGGAGCCCGAATAAAAACTCAAGTCAATGATTAAAAGTGACTGGTAGCCGTTGATTGTTTTGATACGGGTCTGTTTATAAATTTGATGTGAAATAATCAGAGCATCATCTGCGGTGTCGTTCATACTTTCAGAGCAGCAGGATTTAGAGTTCTGGAGGCTGTAGTCAAACTGTCAAAACACTATTAAAGCTCAGCATTCCGTTATATATGAAACACGATGAGGGAAAGACTATTTTTCTTTGCAGTAATTATGCTTCACATTACTAATAAAATCAGAATCTACTACAGTGATCAGTTCAAAACAATACTGTCGCACCTTTTGTTTTGTTTTTTTTTATTGCAGAATACTAATTATATATCAATTACAGTCTAAAGGGGACAATTGTGCAAATAACTGGTCAGAATTTGAACTTTTATCCTAACCCCAAAAACAGAACTGATAAAGTACTGGATTAATAAAAATATCAATATGAGTAATATCAAAATAAAACCCATCAACACTGGATTGGCTTTGGTAAATAGACCAAATCAAGTGGTGACACAAGTACATAGTTTTCAACACAGAGCTTATTGAATATAAACTAGTAACTTATCTCAATGTTTAATACATGTATGGATAGATCTCAGTAAGCATTTTCACATGTCACGTTACAATTTCCAGAAATTTTGGGGTACAAATTCTTAAGTTACTGCTATGTGACAGGGGGGCTCAAAATGAACATCTTTAATATTAATGTTTAAATGATAAGTGTTCATAAATGAAAACATGTTGTGACACCAGGATAGCAGTTTTTCACTTTGTTCAGTAACCGAGTAAAAGGCTTTACTGGAACTAAAGCCCTACAGATATGTTAATAAACATTTATTTAACGTACATATCACAACTGAAGTGATAAATACAGCTTACGGCAGAGCGTAACCTTTCTATATTCTTGTACTGTTGAATAATTATCAGGGAAAAAAAGACTTTGCTGGAACTAAAACACTGGAAATGTGTTAATAAACTTCAGATTCACAGACTTAAAATATCACTTATACAAGCAAGGAAAAAATTATTAAAATTAATAATGCAATTATGTCAGATGTGTAACTTTACATAATCAGTTATATCATTTTTTTTTCTGCAAGTGATACTGACATTTTATAAAGTTTTATGAAATAGTTATTAAGCTAAAAATTGAGCCTATTTGAGAATTTTTTTAATACTGATGTTCACTTTTGCTTGATGTGGCACAAATTTGTAAGCATGTTTTTTTTATCTGTTGTAATTTCTATTCTATTTATTGTAAACAATGTATCAAACACATTCAAAATACAAAGAAACTGTGATGACCTCAGCCTCCATGGACCTGCAATATTTGTCGTGAAGGACAAAACGAAGGTGTGTGAGGAAAGTAGGAGAGTATTTGGGTTGAATACAACTGTTTGCGATCCGCCGTGTCACTGTAGGTTGCACTGGAGTGGATACATAGGGGAACACTATGCCGGCTGACAGCTAGCCCGAGGTGTCGCATAAATAAGGGATGTTTAAGCCAAGCAATGCGCGGTTCACCTTATGCGAAGTCGCCTTCAGGGGTTTAACAAGGCTGTGGATGTGGGCTCTGAATGTCTGTATGTGTGATGCTGAGTGGGCTTTGGATGCACAAGGCATAAACAAATGAAGAAAGAGCACAAGTGCTTAGATGTTGGGTTCCTCCCTCTAGGAAGTAGTTTGCTCCTTTTGCATTTACTGTATATAGACTCAAATAAAGAAACACACAAAGGAACAATGTCTACCCATCACAATACGAAAGAAGACAAGCAAGCTCAGCACTCTGATTTACCTTTACCTCATTTATCAACTGTGAACACACGCAGAAGCGCACACACACACACACACACACACACACACACACACACACACACACACACACACACACACACACACACACACA
>JAPTGZ010000013.1:12800532-12814522 GCA_029814645.1 Fowleria isostigma
TTTTATTTATTTTGGTTCACAATAAAAAAACAAAACAAAAAAACATAAACAGCACAACATAATTCTTTTGTTAATATAAATAGCTACTAAGGGTCAGAGGTCAGCTATGTTTCCACTGCCTCTCTGATCCTTCCAGACTCTCCAGCCTACTGACTCTTCCTGTGTTCCATACACCACAAAACCAACAGGAAGTATTTAAAGAGAACCTATAGCCCTGATCTTGATCTGTAGAGATGCTCTACTTTACCCCTCTGTCACAGTTCCTTACTTTAAGTTTCCAGACTAGTCAATCTCCACAGAAACATAACATGTTCAGTTATCTCTGATCCTGATTATTACACTGCACTAAGCTGAAATATAACACAATCAACCTATGTGGCTTAGTCATGACACATAGTTTATACAAAACAAAAAAGAATAAGTAATCACTACTAAACAGTTTATGTCCAGTGAAGTCCGGGTTTACAGTGCAAAAAACAAAAACTCTTGTAACCACACTTGGAATAGATATGCGACAGGGTGCCTTTTATATGAAGCTGAAATTCCAGCACTTTTTCCATTAAGTCCACCCAAAGCTGTGAAAGTACTGAGTTTGGAGCTGATATTTTATGACACTTTACAACTCTGCATTTGACAAAAAACCTTTGCAGGCTTAGCACATCTTAAACGCTCGTCAAATCCCCTGTGACAATGCAGCAGGTATTCATAGGCAATTCAGCTGGAGCGAAAAGGGCATCGAATCAGCCCACATTTGCACGGTGACGTCCACCAAAGGAACGAAGGAAGAGAGAAAAATGTCTGCTATTACAAATGACACACTGCAGCTTCTCCACACGTATCAAACAGATGCATATACATTTCATGCTTTCATGCTTGCGTTTTAAACACTTTGTCTGCTGCTATGGTTGTCTTGTGGCAGAACCTTAGCATTGCCATTTTGTATTGTAACTGTGTTTATATTACACATACACCACTTTTAAAGTTCACAACACGGGCTTTTGGATTCTGTCTGTCAGAGACTTGTCAAACAAGTACTGAATAACATTTTATCAGACTTCTTAAATAGGGATTACCCTCATTTGTCCCTCAGTAAGAGCTGGAAATGTATCTTTTAACACTATCTAATAACATCTGACCCTGATCTGTGGATAGCTTTGATTCATTGGTGGTTTTGATTTTAAGTGTGTTCTGGTACATGACTTTACCCTTTTGTTCATAGTTTGGAATACCAGTATGATATGGAACCAGTGTTGGGAGGGTAATGGATTACTGTAATTTCATTACTTTTATGGTTAATGAAGTAAGGTAATGCACTACACCAAATGTACCGATGACTAAATTACATTACTGACTATAGGAACATTATTTGTTATGTCTAAAACGCTGAATGTAAAAAAAGCTTAATGTAGCTGAATGTCTGAAAACTGCGATCAGTCATTACTAAAGTATGCATGGACATTTTGGTCACTCCCACTTTCACCTCCCCTAAAATCAAAAGGAACACCCCCGCGACCCTCTAAAGGTTAAAGTGGTTTTGAAGATGAATGAATGAAGACAATACTTTAAGATTAAACTGTTAATTATTTTTGTTTTTAATGTGTGCCTATGGAGAGGAAAAGGCTGTTAAATGTGGACAGCATCCATAATTCTGTGGTTTTGGTTTGAGTTTTTTAGAGGTGAAGATGTGCCTGTGTTTAATAAATGAACCTTTTACTGAAGGTTGACCTATCTGATATCACATACTTGACCTCTTTCATCCCGGGTTCAGGTTAGATTAACAGTGAAACATGGTCTTTTTCTTTAATACTTGTATTTATTATGTATATTATTTCCTGTTCTTATATGGCTTACAAACAACTTTATACAACAGACACTGTATGGAAAGATTAAGTTCTGATTAAAAATTGAAAATGGAATGATTCAAGGGTCATTGTGTTTATGTATACATGAAAAATTTGAGCATTTACTGTATCAATTATGAAACTGAGAAGAAAAGTAATAAGAAGTGGAGTTACTTTTCAAATGCAGTTACTATTAAAGTAATCTCATCATAATTTAAACAAGTACGTGGTTACTAGTAACTGTTATCTTTAGTAACTACCCCAACACTGATAGAACCTCCATAGAGTCCAGTCCGTTTATACATCCAGCACTAAATATAAATGACAAAACATTCATAGACTGTTGATTCACATAAACCATGTCATTTACCTGTGTTTCCCTAATTTCAGAATTTAGATGAAAACTCTTTTGAGCTGCTCATTTGAATTGGAACAGGATGGGGAATAATAACCGGTTCTCACAATGACTCATAAGTGAAGAGTCTTACCCATCTCTGTGTCAGAGCCTCTTCAGCTCTAATGATTTATGGGCGACACGTCCAGGCCTAATTGGATCTTTGAAATGCCTATCCCCTTTGTCTGAAGGGCTTTTACAGCAGGGCACTGCAGCATGGCACTGGAGCCTGCCCCGCGCTGTCTGTCCGACAACACTGAATCACCTCTGTGTTCACAAATAAACAAAGCAGCACAGCCCACTTGCACTTACATTAGCCTATATAGATGTTCTAACATACAGCCATCTCTCACACACACGTACACACACACACTCACATCTGCTCAAACACACAGACTTCTTTCCCTGGAGAGATGTTGCTAGGCAACAGGAAGCAGCCCCCGCCTTTCTTTTGTATTATATCTTTCTTTCTGAAGCATTTATCAAAGGTGAAGGAAAAAAAAAAAGACAGAGGGATTAAGTACCAACAACATTCCTCTTTGGTGTTGAATATTTGTTGTCATGCATGTATGTTTTGTGTCTGCGGGAGCTCATGCATATATTGGTTCTGTTTTTATCATCATCTTCCGCACTGATGTACATTTAACATTTTTACTTGTTAATCCTATGGTGTTTGTCAAATGTATGTTTTTAATGAGCATAAGGCTCGATGATTTGGACAGAAGATCATGACCATATTTTCAGGTGGAATTTTCTTGCCTTTAATCAGATGTTTGTGAGTTGCAAGTGGTTTGCCTGTAGTTTTGCATAGTTTCTGTGGGCTGAACACTGTGTGTGATGGCTTTTTTGTGTTTGTTTCAGAGTATAAACTGCATTTTAACTTTATTGTTATTATAGTATTAGCTGGGTTTCATTAGTTTGTCACAAAGTAAAAGCAGTATTTAGGTGTTTTCATTGAAGATATATATGTTTGGCTTCTGATGCCTGATTCTAGTAAAATCCCATCACGTGACATGTCATAATTCTCTTAAATGCTGTATAGTTCTCATAAGATGCTTGTTTAAGGAAGATGGATGCACTGAGTTTCATAGAAAACCTCCATAGTGTTGATACTGTAGTGTTGGTTGCATCTCCTGCTGTTGCAGTGACCGTCTAAAATGAAAGAAGAAGGTAACGTATAATCGCCCTTATTTATGTCAGCGGCCACGCATAATGGATTTCTTGGAGAGAATTGTACATCAGGAATTCAGTATCGAGTTGTGGATCTAGAATTTCAGAATGACCTGGTCAACGTTTAATGAACTGTGATGTCAATGAACCTTTTGTGGCGCCGGACTGGTCATGCCCTCAGGAAGCAGAAATGGTAATAGATGAAACGTTTGGCATGAGCAAAACCACCGGGCATAGATGTGTGAAAATGCAAAATGTGTTTCCATTTAGGGCTGCACAATATCAGAAAAAACTGACATTGTGATTTTTTTTTTTTTCTTTAACCCAGTGATATATATTGGGTTATAAAAATATATTCGGGAGGATGTAATAGCTGTGCTGTGCTGAAGTAAATGGTCACCCTAGTTGTGTTATCTGTTGATGTGGCAAACAAGTGTTGTTTACACAGCACGTGTTTCAGTATCATCCTTCTTGTAGCTGAAATATTTCCAAATAAATAATTTTGCTTTTCTGTTTGGAACCAAGTGTTCATTTTTGGTAATTTTCTCTTGTTCAATGTTCAGTTTTTAATGTTGTTACCAGTGACTCACTCCATGTGCAGGGGCGTGGTCTGCTTTGGCAAACTGATTGTGATTGGTGGATCACTGTGTGCAGTGTGTGTGTCAGGTACCCTTGAAATTGGATGAAAACATGTTGAGTTCATTTACCTCCCCCACTGCAGGATCTGCGATGTGACTATTGCACACACATATTGCAATGACGATGCTCAAACAATATATTGTGTATTTCCATTACACTTTTGTGATGTACTTCTATGTTGAAATGTCTCAAAAACCACTTCATAAGAGTGTAAAAACTTTTTTGAGACATTTTTTTTTGTGTGATACAGTAAACAAAACACAGTGGAAGCAAAATAAAAAAAAACAGCAACAAACAAAAAAAAACGAACAAGCAACAATAACGGCAGCATCCTATTACAATGAAGAATATACTAAACGTGAAGAGCGTGTAAACAGTATAGATTGATTAGGGGCAATAGGGGAAAAAACAGGAGGGGGGTGAATAAAAGCGAGGAAGGGGGGGGCAAGAAATAATAATGATAATATGGGTAATAACAACAATACAGTAATTAATAGTGATAATACTAGTAGTCTAGTTTGTTTTTATCACTGGCAGTGGTGGTGGCAGCGGTGGGGGCAGACTCAATAACAGCAAAAATGGGTTAAATAATTAAATAGTTACAGTAACTTACATTGATTACTATCAATTTCAGTTCATATTTGATTTCATTTCAAATGGCTATGTGACATTTTATCTTTTCCATTACCAGTTTTCTATAACAGAATTTATGTTTTACACATTTCTGAGGGTCATGGAAACCCAGCTACTGATGAGATTAAGTCAACACGAGTTCACCCTTTCATGCACATACAGCTCAAGGTTTCTATGAATTACATGGACTGTGGTAACCCTTGTCCTAATGGAGATGATAATGAATGGTAAATATTTTTACTTCCGTATAAGCATCTGTGTAAATTGAACTTGCTGTGTATCAGAGTTCAGCTAACGGACTTATGGTAATTATTTCTTCAGCAGCAGCAAAAGTAGAACACTGTAGTGCAGAAAGACACAACAGCAACACACTATTGTAATTACTGCGAATTTAGATTAAATGGCTCTTTTGCAGAGAAAGAAAATGTTATATGTATTGTTTTAATACCAAAGTGGATGCAGTCTCTCTGAAAAGTATGAAAAATTAAAACCAGTCATCTATAATTGTGATTTGACCAACATTGGCGCATCCTTTTTTTGTTTGTTTTCTAGAACAAGGGTGTCAAACTCGTTTCAGGGCCACATTCAGCCCAATTTGATCTCAAGTGGGCCAGACTAATAAAATAATAGCATAAATAACGATGACTTCAATTTTTTTTGTTCAAAAAATAACATTAAATTTGAAAATATTTGCATTTTATATACTATGCGAACTAAAAAGATGTGAAAAACCTGAAAAAACAAATTTCTGAAGGAAAAAAAGTACAATTTTATCTATTAAATGCGTCAACTTATGAGTTATACATTTGCAATACAGATCAGAACCACCAAGGCACAAAATGGGTAGAATATTGTTAAAAATTGCACTTAATTTTTTTTAGACATTTCAGATTGTTCATATTTGTTCAGGTTAGTGATGTTCTATTGTTAAATAATAGTTTTTTTTATGTAAATCATTTCAGAATTTAGTGGTTTTTGCTATTAATCGAAGAGAAAAAATAGTTGTTGCCAGTATAGGCATAATGTCATAGTATTTTTTTTTTTTTTTTCACGTTAAACCAAGAAGAAAATTAGAAGTCAAGATTTCTAAGCTATTCTGCTTTTATTTTTGAGTTTGACACCCTTTACTGTTAATCTTGTCACGGTAATTTTTGCACTTTGTAAATTCATCCCATGGACCAGATTTGGCGGGCTGGTTTTGGCCCCAGGCCATGTTTGACACCTATGTTCAAGCAGAACAAGAAGGTTATTTGCAGAAAGACTGTTGGCATTTTTGGGGGGATTTCAGAGACTCCTTTTTTTTTTTTTTTTTAAAATTCAGCCAAAAAGTTTTGGAATTACTGTCCTATCGTTTAAAGTTGCACATGTATGGCATTGTGTATTTATTCTCATTTATTACCCACCCATTTGCTCTGTAATGACAACACAACTATTGGTGTAACAGACCATAGTTGATCTGTGATCCGTGTGGATTGTCCCACACGGTTCAGGACACATGTGTGATTAATTGAATGTTTAATTATCAAAGCTTTGGGCTGCTTTGACCCGGACCAGATAGGCAGAAGATAACAGATGGATGGATCATTACAGTGTGAAATGTAGTTTGACTTTTTTTCACTCGCAAGAAATCACAAAGAACAGATTTATTGGGGGTGAATTAAGTTAAATAAACTCATCTGCTAATGCTTCAGAGCAAAAACACACACCAACAGGTTTGTGAATTTAGACACCATTAAAGGAAGGACGTTTTCCATATATGTTTGTGAATCTACGTTTCATGGATCTGTCTTTGGCCCATGTTCTGATCTTTGACCAAATCTGACAAAAATGTGCTCATTTTTTTTTTTTATGTAATCCTACAGTCACAGTGAAAGATGGATGACAGATGAGTGAAGACATTACCTCCAGCCTCAGGAAGTTCAGATATGAACTTTATATTGAGAATAGTTTGAGTGGAATAAAAGGTTCTGTAAATTGTTTTGTATAGTGATTTAATGTTAGGGTTTTATTATTACAGTTTTCAAGAAAAGTTTCAAAAATATTGACTAGAACGTTGTTTATTACAGGTTTCATATTGAAAGTGGATACTGAATATTTAATTTTTCTTCACTGGAAATCAAATTATGCTGTCTGTGGCAAATGAATTAAAATGAGTTTAACACCCCCTGAACTATATACAGACAAAATAAAGATTCTCAAATTCTTAATTCTTAATTTCTGGGTCTACAGTTGTCTTAACTGTGTGTGTTTGTGTGTATGCGCTGTATCCAACTATTGCCATGATAACTTGTTGAGTTTTATACGGACTGCCGTTTTATGCACTTACCATCACTCTCCTAAGTAAAAATATGTTGGTTTATTCCATGATGCAATGATCTTTTCTTATTTTTGGAGTGTATTGGATTAGCTCAGACTAAAAATAATTGTATAAATATGGTATATGGACTTTGTCACTTTGATTGTAGCATTACTTTTTGTGTGATGTGAGCAGCAAGTGTTTTTGAGAATCCATCCATTGTAAGTGAACATAACAAGCCAATTTACATAATCTTAAAAATCCGATAACAGGGGGTAATCTGACAATTGCCATAATCAGATGTGATGTGTTTACTTGCACTTCAGAAATGTGATAATCAAAATACCCTGGTTTCCATGTATCAGTCCATTTATTTAATTTGTTTTGGAGTACGCATGTGCATTATGATGTAAGACATACACTTCAAAGCATCCGGTCTTGTCGTGTTGACCACGGCAGTGCCGATGGTGTTAATGTCAGCTGTCCTAATGTGGGAGCTAATAAGACTACAAAATAGGTTACATGTTCCTGCTATCCTGCCTTTCATTTTATTTTTTGTTTACTTTTTCCTCAAGCTTATGTTCTTTGAATCTTCCATTTATACAGTTTAGTTTTTTTTGTTTTTTTTTTGTTTTTTTACACATGTGCAGATGTAAAAAACGCAACAAAATAAATCAGATTTCCTGTATACATGTGTGAAGACACAGGAGTATTGGAGAAAAATCTAGGTGTGTTAATGTGATTTCTCATAATCAGATTACTGCTGTTATAGGATAAAGCCTATCAGATTATACTGTTTGCATAATCACTGGAATAAAATGATAATTTCATGAATTGAAAAAATATCAGAGTATTAGTGTGCATGTAAATGGGCTGTAAAGGAGACATATACTTTTAAATCACTAACATATACAGTTGCGACTGTATTTAAGTTAGAACATGTGCAGCAGGAGGCAACTTTGTCACTTCTCTTTTGACAACTTTTTTTTTTGTAGATCTACTACAAAAGTAGGTGACTGAGGATCCCCACAGACCAACTGTACACTTTGTTCATAGTTTATTCACAGTGTTTCAGGAGTTTTGACAGGATCTTCACCAGAGTGGAATAATATGCAAAAAATTATATTGTGATTGCAAAACAAGTCACAATTTCAGTATGAATAGTATTTTTTTTGCATTTCACTTTCCCTGAAAAATATCAAACTGAATGTGTTGTTTTCTTATGTCTGGAGAATTATATGGCACATCTCTGGCACCACAGTACTTCATTTTTAACGTTATGTTTTGACATATTTTACTTTTATAAAAGAATTACAGCTTCAGACTGCGATGCTGATAATCTTTTGACTTATTCATCCCTAATGTTCACATTGTGAAGTCTGCCATCACTAGGTCCTCATGTTGAAAACAGAGCGGTAGATATTCCTTTAGAGTCATTGATCACTTAAACCAATGTGTTTACAGTTTTTCTTTTACATCTAGGGTGTAAGTTCTGCAATACATCATGATATTTTATCTCACAATACTGTTTTGATATTAAAATAGTACTTTTGATATTTTAAATATTTATTCAAATGCTAACATGGCAGAAATTCATTATCATTTTTCCTTTTTGTTTACATTTTATTTATAATTTAACACTGTTTTGTTAAATAACAGTTATTTCAAGCATCCTAAAGCACTTTGTACTGTCTGAAAGAAGCAGCTGTTAGTTCCTTTGTTGGGAGGGTACAAAAATAATGTCATGATATTGGATGATTCAGGGAATGTCTAATATACTTTCTATTCACAACTAAAAGAATATGAACATTTGAGCTGAATCTTAACCCTCCATAGGTCACTCATTTAAATACTCTGGAATTCTAAAACTCAACCATAGTATGTTATTGGAGGAAATAACATGACTTCATTACTTTTGGGAAATTTTTCAATCTTTTTTTTTTTTTCAGGTAGAAATCAAGGTCAATCAAGTTACCATATTTGGCTCCTCGCCCACAAAAAGAAAAAGAAAAGGAATAGAAAAACACATATAAGGTGAAAGAAACATGTTTTTTTAAACATTAGAACATTACTTAGATTATTATGATTAATTAAAACAGTATCATGATATATCACAATATATTACATTATGATCATAGAATTGAGATTTGCATCATACCGCCAGATTGATTTGATGCATTGATTGCTTATTTTATTTTGACTATAACATTAAAACCAAAACATTTAACCTAAAAGAATGTATTTGAAAAGGATCTGGATGATGTTTAACTTGTATACTCCCGCCCCCTTACACCATCCTTCTACCTACTCTGAATTCCCATGTGACATTCCTTAAGTAACTCAACAAATCCTATACATATCAGACAAAGTTCTAAGTACAAACACAAAAATGCCATACATACCAAAAAATAGACTCTGTCCATTTCACAACAGCATTCCACATCAAAACGAGAAAAGCACTCGGAGAGCACAAACCTCCGCCAAGAATGATAGTTCCTCCTATATTGTGACTCACACCAATGTAAGAATCGTACATTTATTTATATTTAATATATATTTAAATTAAATTAAATATACATTTAGTATATATTTAAAAGTAAAGTTGCTAACAGACAGACAGACAGACTGTGCGGAGTGCACTGCCCCAGTACCTGGCCCCTCCCCCTTCTGGACACACACATAGCTCAGTGAAGTGCAGATAGCCCCGCCCACACCCACATGGAGGAGAGAGGAGAGACTGTAAATGGCACCATTCAAACTGAATTAGTGCATTTGGACGGGAGTAAAATGTCAGATCACTCCCAAAATCTAATCAATTGTTCCTTGTGTCATTTCCATCATGTCCTAAAAGTTTCAGCCAAATCCATCCAGTAGTTTTTCCATAAAATTGCAAACAGACAGACAAATGCTGGCAAAAACATAACCTCCTTGGTGGAGGTAAATGGTCTGTACAACGCTTGTATAACTGTATAACGCTTTTCTTCACATTAATGGTACTCAAAGCGCTTTACAATACAAGCTTCACATTCACCCATTCATGTACAAACTCATAGACCAGTGGGGGGTCTGCCACTATGCAAGGCACTACCTCACTACTCACTGGGGGCAGTTACATAAGGGTTCAGTGTCTTGTCCAAGGACACTTTGACATGCGGACATTTGGAAGCGGGATTCGAACCGCTGACCCTTTGATCATTGGACGACCTGCTCTACCACCTGCACCACAATTGCAGGTGGTAGAACCTCTCTTAGCAGTAATACACATGTCAAAAACTAAAACAATAAGAGTCTTGCCAATGCACCCTATTTACATCTGGTGCAGAAACAGTCCACTGAGCAGTAGTAAACGGCTGCATATTCTACTCTGTAACTCATATTAATCAGGCCATATTAAAATATGCTTTACAGGGAGAGACGCTACATCCTTGGTCACCTTCAGATTTCCATTCCTAAATGAATCCAATAATTAAAAGTAAAAACGGTCGGGAGATTGTTCTCCCATTTTCAGCTGCGATGCAACCCTTCTGCGTCCTTGAGCCATTGCCAAGACTAATGACAAGCCTTGTTGTCTCTCCATTTGTTTTCCTCATGTCCTCTGCTGCGTCGCGACACAGTCGGAGAGAGATTACAGTTGTATTGGGTGCCGCCTGTCACTGTACAAATGCCCGTCATTAATTTCACAGGCAGAAGGCAATTTCACAGAAGTGGATAAGTTCTGATAATGATGCGAGCGCCGTTGTGCTGTCAAGCTGGGAGAGAAACATCAGGTCAAAGATGTTTCGTCTCCACTGTCGAACTCGGATTTACCAAAAAGACCATCTTGCCTCGAAGTTTTGCGGCGTTATCTCCTTTAATTCGCCCATTGACTTTGTGTGTGTGTGTGCGGGTAAGAATGAAGTGACTCTCTGAGCTGATTGATTGTGACAGAGTAGCAGATATTATGAATTGCTATAAGATGGTTTTACCGCCGCCACTGCCCTCTCGTGTGCTCGTATAAATCATCTGATAAGCCGGGTGTTTATACAGCTGTCAGCTCGCATTCAATGACACTTGTAGATTTGATACTCACACTTCTATTCACCTCCTCAGATTCATCCTCAGCAGCGTATTCACCGGATGGGCTGTCTCGTCCTCCCCCTCGCCCTCCTAATAACTCTCTCTGTGTGTTATTGCATTACGGGCCATGATAAATGTAAAATGTGCGATCACCGCTGAGTGCATCATCTCAAATTACTCTGCGGACCACACTGCTTACAGATGGGACCGGGGGGCACATGTTGTGTTTTCCACGTCTGTTGTTTTCACACCAGTCAGAGCTTTTTTTTCTTTTTTTTTTTTTCTGAAAAACTCACCCTCCAAATCCCTGAGTCCTTCCCCTCGCTGTCGTCGGCTGATGAGATTTGTGCCGACTAAGCCCACCAGAAAATGCAGTGAGATTTCCCATATGCAAATCAATGTTTGGGAAATATTCAGGGATTCATTTTCGGTTTTATTGAACAATCTTTTGCATCTTTAGCCCCGAAAATGGAGCCATCTAAAAACATTTGAAGTTAACAGAGATCAAATTGTGACCATGATCTGATATACACACGAGGGCATTTACGTCAGTACTGACTTTGAAGCAGTGGTGGAGGAAGTACTGAAGCTTAGTACTTAAGTAAAAGTAAAAAATATCCTGGAAAATATCTATACTCAAATATAATACTACATCAACAATATTACATAAAAGTATTCAGTACCTGCTTTTAAATTTATTTTAAAGTTATTTTTTTATGACTTGCATTTTTTTATTTTTTTTTATTTTCTTTTTTCAAACATAACACATCATCAACTATCTAATTTTAACATTAGAGCATTAGTAAATTACCAACCCACTCATCGACCTGTAACAAGAAGGGGTCTTCATGTCAATATAGTTTTTTTTTATTTTTATTTTTTTATCCCACATACATCAATTTTGTGTGTGTGTGTGTAATGTAAACAGAGGTTTCATAATATGCATATGAAATGTGATCATTGTCTATTTAGTGCTTAGTCTTTGAAATTTAAAGTTTCCAGGTATTCGAACCATTTCAAAAGATAATGGTTTTTGTTTTTTTAAGTAAAAGTACTCACTTAGTGGGTTGTCTCTGTCTGGACTGTGGCATTTTGATTAACAATGTATAAATTCATTCATACCTCTGCTGATGTCACTACTGTAATAATAACAACCAACAGTACATAGTATGACCGTATTCAGTATATGTGTATTTTAAAGGTTGGTGTACTCATTGTGCGTGCTCCCTGCAGTACTGTACTTACTCTAACTCATAATTCTTTGGATGACAAGTTGTATACAAGGCATTACCCACTATTTCACCAATTTATCTTTAAATCATTTATTTACTAACTCTTCAAAACATTGTGCTCTGTTAAGAGTAGTAAAAGTGCAGTATTTTTCAGACACATAGAACAGTTCTCAAGTACACAAAAGACTCACACTGATTATACACAAACACTAAATATGCACCAATCTCTGAAATCTGGAAGTTTACTAATCTTATTGTCTCTCTTTTCCATCGCCGTTACTTCCACAGCTTTCCTGGTCACACAGCAACCAGATTATGCACAGCGTAGTATGGACATCTCTGGTCCATGTGATGCACTTTTCCAGCAATCGAAACACGGTGATATGGTTTCTTTTATGCAAGCACTTTGTGTTTCCAAGAGAAGCCGCTTTTTACCATCTATTCCTGCACCAAATGTAATGACCCTATTGCCGGACAATTCAGTTTTTATTGTATCTCATTAGTTAGGTTTTACTTCCCTTCAACACGATTGACTTCCACAGTATCAGTTTGACCCCTGCATGGTCCACACAAATTGAAAGGGAGATTAATTTACCAAATGTGCACTCTGTCGTCATGGGAGTTAATAGTTAATAGAACTACATGATGAAATGCAAACAACACCGCAATGCAATCCGTAGGAGAACAGTTTTTCATTGCAAGATTGAGGGAATTGTGTTTCTAAAATGTAAAGAGTAACAACATAAATTGTAGAAATGTATGCATTATTATTTTTACTTAAGCACAAATAGGTAAAAATTTGCTTGAGTAACAAAGTACACATAATTCATTGCATTCCACCACTGCTTTTAAGATGTATTTCTTTCTGGTCTGCAAGACTTTGACACCATTTTAAGTTCATACAAAAATATGTGGCTTTCTGTATTTTCTGTATGTTGTCTTTTCCTTCATATGGTTTCTGTGCTTCAAGATGTATTGTCTATAATCTCCCCTATATACACAATATGGTTATACATATATGGTGTTTGACAGTAGAAATTGAGCTGTATTGGCTCTTTTTTTGGGGTAGTATGATTTCAATACAGAACAAGCGAATGACAGGCAGAGTTGCATAATCTGAAAATATATATGCACTACATTATATGTGTGTATGTTTTGACAGTGTTTTTTTCCAGGCAGGCTGGTATTTGGGAGCAACCTTAAAGCTTCCAACATAAATAGATAATTGATTCGAAATCATTACTATGACTAATCTGATGTAATAAAGCCGCTTTAAAAACATCTGTTCAACCTTTGGTCAACCAGAAGACATTCACTGAGGGGAAAAAATCTTTTAAAAGAATGCCCTTGCCAACATATTGAGTTTTTTTTTTTTTTAATAAATTAGCTTTCATAAAAGACCTTGGTCAATAGCTAATGATTAATTTCATCAGGATCGTTTTGTAAGTGTAAAATGAAGAGTTCCATGTTTCACTAAATAAAACTGGAAGTCAATTAAATGATGCGTCTCCTAATAATGCAGGTGTTGAAATGTGCTGCAAGTGAAGGACAATGCACTCTTCTGCAGCTTTAATACATTCAACATAATGTATGTTTAGGCACAGCATGTGTGTGTGTGTTGTACTTTATTCAGCAAAAACTTTATTGAATTTTTTAGGGAACACACACACACACACACACACACACACACACACACACACACACACACACACACACACACACACACACA
>JAPTGZ010000013.1:12874917-12885196 GCA_029814645.1 Fowleria isostigma
TTATAGTTTATTAGTTATTTATATTCTGCCAGCACAATTAAGAAATGCAAAGGTAAAAGATTATTTGTGTATGAGTGTATGTTGTGTGCATATCTATAAATGTATATACTAATGCATGTGTATAAAGATATGAGTCTGCAGATAGATAGATAGATAGATAGATAGATAGATAGATAGATAGATAGATAGTAATGTAAAAGGAAGACAGAGATGCATTAAAGATATATTATTAATATTTTATGGACAAGGGGTGGAATTAAATAAGTTGCACTTTTTCCAGGCATGTGAATCAAACTTTTGTGCTGTTTTCTAAGATTGTCTTGATTGTTGAGTATTGTATTATTATTATTTTTGTTTTACTTGTTCACATACATGTTAAATTTTATTGCATAAATCACTAATTCTAATCTAATGTATTTAAATTAGTCTTTAGTTTCACGTAGCTCAGGCTGTGTGTTATGGCTTTTGGTTTCCGTTGTATGACTAGAAACTCCAAATTTTTGCATCATTTAAGAACATTATTATTATTACAATACTGACTGTGGGCTAAATTGTTTCAGCGGAGTTTTATAATCCAAAATGTTTTCACACAAATGTACAGTAGTGGTTGCGTAATTTGTAATACTCTGTAATTCTGACTCGCTGCACGTCGGAGTTCAAAAGCCGGACCTCCATCTAACAGACTAACAGCCGTTCGTTGTCATCATTTATTCATCAGCAACAAACAGCATGTTACACAAACTCTGCACTTAATGCCGACCCTTCAGTGTGGACTGAAGTATTTCTTTAAATAAAGTCACTAGCCTAGTGACCTGAGCTAGTAACATTAAAGCTACAAACCTAAATAGAAAAAAGAAGTTGGTGCAGTGCTCTGTAAAATACTGTAATAACATTGAACCTGTTTACATGACCATAAAAGTCTGATAACTGGGAGAGGTCGGATAATTATAATATTCAGATTTAATGCATTTAATAACTGCGATAATTGCAAAACCCTGGTTTAGATGCATGTAGTGATGGTACACTTGACATTCACACACATTTATATATATATGTAACCTCTGTTCTCTGTGATTTTAATTGTGTTTACACATGTGCAGATGTAAAAGAACAAATCAGATTTACCTGTATACACGCAGGAAGACACTAGAGTATTGGGGAAAAATACAGGTGTGGTAATCCGATTTATCATAATCCGATTACCACCATTATCAGATAAAGCATATCATTTTATACTATTTATATGATCACTTGAATAATCTGTTAACTCCAGAAATCGAATAATGATCTTTGTTTTGGGGTGCATGTAAACCGCCTCAATAGTTAACAGGGCATTTAAAAATACTGTTATTAGCTACATTACCTGGACTTGCGAATAAATTTTACAAGAGTTGAAGCTGTTATAGCTGCAAAGGGCGGACCAACTTCAGATTAAACGCTATGGATTAAGAATGGGATAGACCTTAAATTCATATGTCAAAGCAGGTGAGCAAATACTTATGTCAATATTGTGTATTTATTGGTAGATATTGTCATTATTCATTCATTTATTCATATCCGTAATGACACAGCTATCCTTCCTATTTAATATGCTCTTAATGAAGCGAGTTATACATGTGGCATATTCCCTCTGGCCAGAAAAATAGACACAAAAAACTTGGCCGATGATACCTAACATGACCCCGTATCATCTACAACATATGTCTAAATGCTCCTTCCTGTCCTTACATCTGTTTTGCTAAAAATCAATGAGAGAAAATGCACTTGAAGTGATCCTCAGTAAACCGCCCAGATGGGATAATGCATGTTTTAATACAAATGAACACCAGCGCAGTGTGTGTATGTCTGAGGACGCCTGTTTAATATGCCTTATAAATTTTAATTAAGACATATTTAGCCAACGTACACAGTCAAACATGTATTTTCCTGAAAAGAATTGGAATACGATAACAGGAAAAACACAATAATAAGAGTATATAGAGAGACTCCCAGATCTGCCCTCTGGGTTTTCACTCACATACACACTGACTCCATATCTCACCTTGAAATTACATACCACACACTTTCACTTTCACTTTCAATAGCAACACCTCAGGCCTCAAAACAATTTAATTTCCCATTTCCTGCTGTAAATTTCCGAATGTACTATTTTTTAACTGGAGCAAATACATTAATATCTGTATTTTTAAAACCCTCTTTAGGGTTTTCCTTTGCCGGTTTCCCCCCGCTGTGAGATAATCTGAGGTGCACTACAGAGTTATGTCCCTCCATATGTGTTTGTTATTTTTTCTCTCATTAAATCTGGGTTGGGAGTAAGAAGCCTGCAGTAGCTCATGTTTTATTTATGGCGAAGATGTGTCGGCGCTGCTCGTCTTCAGCTCAGCCTTTTTGATCTTCTTTCATTAGAGGATGTTCAATATTTATCAGTGCAGTTTCCCATTATTCTGCCCATGGATAGGTCCAACTCTTTTACCACTTTAGAGTCAGGCAGCTATCATGCCATTTATTTATTTATTTTTTTTACAGCACACATTTGTTAAGGAAATGATATAGCTATCCCTGTGAAACGCTCTTTATGTTGAAAAAGAGGGTTTCTGAAACCTTGGAAGCATTTGACCAGTTGCTTGTAATATTATTTAGGATTTCTTTTTCCTTTTTTTTTTTCATTTCTTTTTAGAGCAGTCACTTTCCTATTTTTAAACAGCTCACATAAAAGGGACCATGCTCCATACTGGGAGCTACAGGGTAATAAATATCAAACACAAAACCCAATTTGGACATTTCGTTTTAATTCCACCCCTGAAATTCAATCAGATTATTTTAACTAGTTTCCAAAAGCTGCACAGTTCACATCCTTGGATTTTCCAAAAAAGAAGCTGCTTTTAAGTGTCCCCTCGGTGTGAAGATGTGCCAAGTATAATTTAATGTGTCATATGTTCTGAATATTCCTCTCAGATTGCATTTGTGCGGTGAAAGTGCACTTTGGAAAATTCTGTCATTTTAATTTTGTTATTCTTGCTTTAGTAAAGTTCAGAACAAAGCAGTGAATCTAGTTATATCACATTACAACAGACAGGAGATGTTTATTTGACATTTATGAGACTAAAAGGCTCAGGATAATACTCCACGGCCTGCTTGTCGACTTTAACCTCCCTACATCAGGGCCTGGTTTGTTGGGAGTGTCTGCACCTCTTTTACTTTCCTGATGCTGTAAGGTCGCCTCACATCGGTACGAGCTGTTGCTGATCGTGCTGCCATGTTAGCAATCAGGCCACAGCTTGCCGGCCTGACAGCGGGGCCGTGTCTGTCGCCTCAGCTGAGGTCAAGCCTTTCAGCGTGTCGCTGCAGGCTGAATGTAAAATTGCGCCCCCATAGAGCGTTGTGAATAGTGTGTTATTTTCACCTCTCTTTATGGAACATGACAGAGTGATCACGACTGAAGACAAAACAAAACCTTGTGCTTTTCTATAAGTGCCTTTGGACTGAGCAGAAATATAAAATATCCACATAGTCTATATTTAACCTTTCTTAAGGGGTCACCATTTATTTATATTATCCTCTGCAAATCAGGTATTTTCCTATATTTAAATTACTGATCATGTAGATGTTCATAAAAGCTCAATTTAAAGCTGATTATATTATCTCAAAAACAGAGAAAACTGCAGTAAAATGGGACTTTGTCAAATTTATCATTAACTATCATTCACTAAATTTATCATTAACTACGAATAAATCCAGTGTGTCCATCCACTGTCAGTGATCCAACTCCACTGATGTAATTGGTGAATAAATGTTGTAAATCAGGAGTTCCCAAAGTGGGGTATGCATACTGCCAAGGGTACTTGGAATTATTTTTTAGAAAAATACATGAAATAAGTCATCATGTACCGAATACAAAATAAATAATGAGAATTGATGCTGACATATAAAACACAATAAATACATTCATACAATAATTTTGTTGTCAATCATCTTGTTTAAGCTTTGGCAACATTTAAAAAAAAAAAAAAAAAAAAGAATCATATCATACCAGAGAATCAATCTTTTTTTTTAATAAAACAAAGTCATCTAAAAAAAAAAAAAAAAAATCCTTGAAATTAAAAGCAGTAAAACAAGGTATCTGATTAACTGAAAATACATTTTAATATTGCTGAAGTGCAATTTTTTAATCTTATTAACACAGCTGAAAACAGTCTCCATTTTTTATTTTATTTTTATTCTTTTTATATTATTCAAAATGAGTTTATTTAAGTAATTAAGCAATGTTTTTTTTAATCAATAAATGACTAAATTATTTATTTTTCTCATCAATGTAAGAGGGCATGTTTCTGTTTATATTTTGCACAAAAAATGCCCTTTAAAAATATATATATTTTTTGTAGTATATTACTGTTAAATATGGTTTTTTGTTTTTTTTTTTAACAAAGTTTTGAAACTATAAATAGGCACCTTTGGCACAGGAACAAATTTTGCCTCATGTTTTTTGTAATCAAAAATACTGAAATGAGAGTTGGGGATACTTGGATAAAAAAAAACTATATTTCAGGGGGTACTCCACTGTAAAAAGTTTGAGAACCACTGTTATAGAAGATTACAATGTTTCCATGGTAACTACGGAGCCTCTGAGCATCCAAATGGGTCATATCTGATGACCCTGAAACAATGAAAAACACCAATTATACACATGTGTTGACAGGATTATTGGATCAACGGGTGTTAAACATTTTATATCAGTAGATGATTTTGGTCTGTATGGGTTAAATGGACACACAAGTGTTTCTGTTTCTAATCTTTTTATATTTCTCATGACATAAGCCTTATTCACACAACACAAGGAATTTGAAAGCCAAGCCCCCACATCTGTATTTCATGCAAAGCATTTCCCCAGGATAACTGAAGTCTGTTTAATTCTCAACTTTACTAGCTCGTCAGTCACAGATATCTGCTGAAAGATTAGACGAATGTTCCTGCAGCTGTCATAAATGTCATCCATTTCATCTTGGTTTCAGGTGCTGCTCTTCAGAGGGATTTAATGTTGCTCTTTCAGTTAATTTACAGGCAAAAACACTTAAAACTTTCCTTTATCATCAGCAGCACAGTCTCCATAGTCTCCTGAATTCAGCCGAATAAATGCACAAAGGAAGCAAAAAATCCATTCCCGTCATACAGATGTGGATTTCATACAGGACTGGTATTACCACAGGACCACTGTATGCTGGAAAATAGTCGGTGATTAACAGTGAAATTTTTACTTTATGAATTACAGACATGGCTGGTGTGCCCTGGATTAAGATCCCAGATGACCTCCATGTGTATCGCAAATTACCTGAGATTCACATGTAATACTCATCCTGTGGGAATAGGGCTATAAATTCCACTTTGTGTTGTGCTAATGGTGTTGTGATAACACATACAGGGGAGCACACTGTAAAATCCGATAGCTGCCCTGACTTACGTACATTAGTTAACTTTACTAGGTTATCAACATTATGCACTCACAACTAGTATTTATGAAGTAACAGTTACTTGCATGGTGAAAAACATAAACTTAGTGTTTAGAGTTAAGATTACTTTAAACTCACAATAGTACGTAGCCAACACAGTTTCACTCCCACTGTACAGTCAAAGAAGAAGTGAGCATGTGCAGTAGGCATGATGTCATAACCGAGTTATCTCCTAATCTTTACCCTAACCCAAACCTTAGCACGTAGAAAGTAACTTCACCCCCAGGTGACATACACCGAAATCCTCCCCACAATAGGAGTACCACACTGATTCATAATGTTTCAAAATGGCAGCTTCATGAACAGGTGTTCTGGCTGATTACTCCTTCGACCTCATTGGTGGAAGAGATTTAACACACCTGTGGAGTCTGATCGATTTGCGTATCTTAAAGTAAGAAACCGTGTTAGAAGGGAGAGGATGAGAATCTCTAAGGTTCTAAGAAAAGGGTTATATATTAACTGTAAATGTCGCCCGCATGTTCTCCCTGTGTGCGCGTGGATTCTCTCCAGGTACTCCGGTTTCCTTCCACCATCCAAAGACATGCCCTAAAGGGTTAATTGGTTAATCTATATTGTCCATTGGTGTGAATGTGAGAGTGGTTGTTTGTCTATATGTCAGCCCTCCAATGAACTTGCGAAATGTCCAGGGTGTACCACCCCTTAACCCTTAAGGGCGGCTGTGGCACAGTTGGTAGACCAATGATCAAAGGGTCAGCAGTTCGAATTCCGCCTCCAGCTGTCCATATGTTGAAGTGTCCTTGGGCAAGACACTGAACCCTAAATTGCTCCCAGTGAAGCCTGGTAGCACCTTGCATGGCAGCAGCCGCCCACTGGTGTATGAGTGTGTGTGTGAATGGGTGAATGTGAGGCTTGTATTGTAAAGAGCTTTGGGTGCCATAAATGTAGAGAAAAGCATTAAATAAGTACCAACCATTTACCATTTAAGAATTTGGGATAAGTTCTAAACAACTCCCGCGACCCTAGTGAGGATAAAGCGGGTTCAGAAAATAAATGAATGAATGAATGAATAATGTTGCCCGGGGTTGTGTGGATGTATAGAACACAGGAAGAGTTAGCAGTCCGGGGAGTCTGGAAGGGTCACACACACAACTGACTTCTGATCTTTTGTGGCTCAAAGGGGCTGGTGCTAAGTGTGATAGGGGCCAAACATAAAGTCAGTTTCACATGTAATGATTTAGCTAATGAAAATAGTAATTTTGAGTTACTATTTACTAAATTGAGAGTAAAAGTAAAGTAAGTTATCATTAAGTTGTGGGTTATTGTTTTAGTTGCTAAAACTCATAAGTTTACAAAGGAAACAATAGTTAGTATAACTTAAAACATCTAGTTCTTGACTTTTTTTTTTTTAAGTGCAACCGCTTTACATGCTTTTTTTAAGTAATGATAATGAATTGGATTTTACAGTGTATAGACACAGCTGATGTGCTCAGGATTAAGATCCCAGATGACCTCCACGTGTACAGCAAATTACCTGAGATTCACATGTAATACTCATCCTGTGGGAAAAGGGCTACAGATTCCACTTTATGTTCTGCTAATGGTAAGTTTTGTGATAACGCATATGGTGGATCATTAATATCAGCGTCCGCACACATTCAGTTCTATTGTAGCTGTGCAGTTTGAATGTGCTCCCATGTAGGCGTTAGTGTTTAAGAGCCTTTACCCACTGGGGGTGTGGTTAAAAAAAGAAGAAAGAAATGTTCACCCACAAATATATTGAATCAGAACTATTCACTGTGGCGCCGGTGTGTGTTTACCTGAATCACCGGTATTATGTCTGGAAGTGTGTACTTCTCTCAAGGTGGTTGTCGACACTAAACGGTTATTTAGAAGTCGACATTAAACGCCATCAAAACGGCAAAATATTTCAGTTTTGACATCACCAACGTACAATATACAAACTTAAAAATGTTTTCCTGGAAATAAATGTGATGTAATAACAGGAATTTGAAATAGGGTGGTAATTTGCAGGACTAGTAATTTTAACATGATAACAGCTGTTACTATGCAACATCAAAAAACATAGCTGCACAAAAGACAGTTTCCAAAAACAAGATAAAAAACACTAAATCTAAGGAAAAAGGTACTGAAAACAAGTGAAATATCTGTCTATGCAGCAAGATAATTTCATTAGACAAGATTTCTTGTTTTAAGATTGTTAAATCTAGAAATAAAACAGATGTGTGGAGAGTTAAAATAAGAAATTAACTCTTACAACAAGATAAATTATTTAACATTTCTAAATCTAAGTTGTTGGGGTTTTTTTTTTATCTTGGTACGAACCAGCAGTGCAGAGCTGTTGTGTGAAGCTTGTCATTTAATATGAATTATTTTGGTTATTTCGGAGCCAATTCTTGTTGTTTTCTTTCATATGGCCCAGATACAGGCATTTTCATTTAAGTCATGCTATTTATATTTTTACATCATGAATTTCTGCTTTTTTATGCTACGTTTTAAAGTGTTATATCTGGTATTTTATGCCAATATTTATGGAATATTTTAATATTTATATAAGTAATGCTTTAATGTTTGTTTTCAGTGCTACTCTTAAAGACAGTATTTTGACCAAATTTACATTTGAGGCATGCTTTTATCTTTTTTTTCTGTTTATCTTTTAATATTTTATCCATGAATATTTGACATTTTTCTTCTTTTTATCTGTCAAACTCAAAGAATATTCAGAAACATGCCCCTTCTCATGGTCATTTTCCAACTACAGCCAATTTATTTCCAGAAATTACTTAAAATGTGCTATTGTTATATGCGTCATTATCTGGATTTATGATGTTATCCTAATCACACAGCTTTAATAGTGTCCTCATAGTGTCTTTCTTTAGTGCTGATCTCAGATAGTCCCTCCACTGCTTCTGAAACACAGAACAATATCCTAATCAGGTAATGTGATGCTGTTAAACAGGACTAAGGGTGTGTATTGACAGGAAGCTCGTGATACAATACAAATCACAATAATAGGATCATGATATGATATCACAATGCTGTTACCAAGGCAATGTTTTTTATGTTTTTGTTTTTTTTTTAAGATTATTTCCTGTAAAAATGTAATTGCCCTAGAAATATGCATATACTTCACAAATTTTATTTGATCAAAACAGGATTTAATGCTATATTACAAAATGTTCCTCTGTAAAAACTGAAATTATGTTTCATTGACATTACACTTCAAGAATAAATAAACACCATTCAATTCAAAATGTGTATTTCTCTATGTATATTTCTACGTATATTTCTCTATGTATATTGTTTGTGTAAAATTCTCTATGCATATAATGTTTACAGCAAATTCTTTATGTATATCTGTGCACATACAATGACATGTATATAATAATTATTGGACATGGAGTGCACAAGGTTGAAATAAGCACTAAAATAAATAAAAAAAAAAGATGGTGCTCAAATGCTCATATTCTGTTAGTTGTGAATAGAATACATAGTGGACAGTCCTTGAATCATTCAACATCATAACATTGTTTTTGTGTCATCCCAACAAAAGAACTAACATCTGCCTTTTTCAGACAAGTGCAGTAACAGGTGCTTTAGGATGCTTGAAATAACTATTATTTTACAAAACAGTGTTAAATAATGATAAAATAAAAACAAAAAAAACCCCAAAAATTAAATTAACCCTCAACATGTCTACATTATTATTAATTTAATATCATTAGAGTATTGTGAAATGAAATATTGAAATATACTCCAGAACTGATATTTTCTTACATCCCGAGTAAATGCTATCCTGACCTGCCGTCCTGTTTCCTCAATGTATCCAGTACTGACAAAACGGTCTGAAACTGCTCCATTCGCTGTGAATTATGCCCGATGTATTTTATACCGGACCAGTCACAAGTCTTGGGGGCGGGTGTTTTGTAATGCGTCATATGCACTGACTTATTTTTGTCACAAGTATAAGTCCGTTCCAAGTTTGCAAATCTCTTTACAGCTGTTGTCAGTTGTTTGATTCAAAAATATGGATTGAATTACAGATTACAACCTGTATTTTTAAATTTCTCGGACAAACACACCACATCTAATGTGAGGGAAATCTATCAGATGGAGTAAATTACATATGTACTTAGAATTCAGGGAGATATATTTAGATGTTGGGAGATGGAGTCCCATGATTCACCTTTTAATGCAATAAGAACTCAGATGTGGTCATTTACATGTGTTTTTTCCTCCCTTTACTTTATTTCCAATTATGGTTTAATTTTAGTGTCATTCATGTTTCATTTGTAACTACCGTATTTTTCGGACTATAAGTCGGACTTTTTTCCATAGATTGGCTGGTCCTGCGACTTACACTCCGGTGCGATATGTTATTTGGTTTGATTTTTTATTCTTTTTTTTTTTTTTTAATTTTTGATTGTTATATGTGAAAATATATAATTTCATAAAGGCTCTGTTAAGACAATTAGGTCAGTGGTGTTTTTCGGGGACAAAGACTACGCTTCCCATGAGCACTAGCGACAACTGTCATAAGGGCAGGACATGTGCGTGCGTTAGTATTGGGGCGAATGAATCAACAGCGGATCTTTACAACTCTGCTTTTTTTTCAAGACAAGAACTTGCGGGATGCAAAGCGATGAGGTCACGTATGTGAGTGAGTGAATGTTGAGGACACGAAGTACACAGCGGTGTTGTCAGGCTTATTACGAGTTGTTGGATTTTTTTCTCTATTAAACCCAAAATGACGAGACAACAGACAATAGTTCAAGCATTTACTTGCAAGGAGAAAA
>JAPTGZ010000013.1:12957265-12968293 GCA_029814645.1 Fowleria isostigma
GCAGCAGCCGCCCACTGGTGTATGAGTGTGTGTGAATGGGTGAATGTGAGGCTTGTATTGTAAAGCACTTTGGGCACACATTAATGTGCAGAAAAGCACTATATAAGTACCAACCATTTACTATTTGTTATGAATTTGTGCATGCTGTACCGCATTAGTCCAGCAGTCACCGCCAAAGTGTTCTAGGCGTAGCAACGTGATTGTAAGGTTATTGTATTCCAAAATTACTGAAATCTCCCAAAAATATTGGTCCTATCAACTTGCTATTTTTGCTAGCCTGTTTCATGACCAAAAATACACAAGTATGACTGCGGCAGTCAGCTCTCTGCAGATTTTTTGTGACTCCCCGGACACACATACGCGTGGACGCCACTTGGCTTTTACAGCATAGATAATTCCCTCATTTAGCATTCAAATCCATACCTGTTTGTTTTGCTTCTTCTCACTATTCTAATTATTTTTGTGTCGTCATGTGGGAAGCTTCCATAAGGAACAGTGCTAAAAAAAATTTTAAATAAATGAGAAAAAAAAAACCTGTACAAAAGTCTTTAATTTTTTAATTTTCTGTATGTGCAGCAAAACAAGAAATATCTGTGTCAGAGTGTCCTGGGCAAGTTACCTCAATTTTTCTTTTTTTTTTTTCTTTCTTTTCATCTTTGTCCCTTTGAGTTATTTATGAGCGTCGTGGCATTGCAATGGTCCAAATTTACCATAATCAATGCCCCGTCACAGAAATGTCTCGCTGGCTGTGTCGTGCTGTGAATAATTTCCCTCGCTGCTTTGCATAAATGTCGTTCCTTTTTAGCAAGAGTTGGCTGAGACCTTGAAGCAATTTAGACATTTTGAGATTACTTTGTTTGCTTCTCTCTTTTGACGTCATTTTTCATGTATTTGCATGTTGTGCACAGTTCCAAGTCGATGCAGAGGCTGCAGATGGAGAAGTCTTTCATACTGTGGGAATCTACATAAATTGCCATTTTCTTGTATATTTTGATTGCACGTTGGGCCTTTGAGGCGATTCCAACAACAAGAATGAAGAGGAATGAGTAGGCCGTCAACAGTAGAACGAATTTACCATTTCAGATTAGAGGTTAACTGATAGCGGAGTTTGATTAAGTAGTGCCTTACAACTTTGGCACTGAAAATGCATGAGAGGATAACTGTTCAACCGAGTATAGGAATCAACTTTAATGCCTAATATTTATCTATGGAGTAATTGTCAGATCAGTCTGGCAGAATATTCCCATCATATCGTTGCTGGATCATGAAAGAATACAAAAGAATGGACAAGACCTTGTCATCTTTTTGTGTACCATTTCCTTTGGCATGTCTTTGGTCAATTAAAAGGAGTTATATTTTGCTTTTTTAAAAAGGAATTATGCATTTTAAAACATTCCCTGTGGTCTACATAAACTGCAAATACTATATTTGGGTCTGAATTCTTTGTTAATTCAACTCCACAGGTCCATCTTCAACACTATTTCTGAGTAATGACACCAGAAAAGTTGTTCTGATCACTAGCCCTTTAAATGCAAATGAGCCACTTCACACCCCACACCCCTCCAGGTTGTTCAACCACTTGTGTTTGTTAATACAACCAACAACATTTTAGGTAATTGGCTTGAAGTTTGGACATATTTTCAGGACTACAATCGCTGCTGCTGACAAAAAAATTACGGGGTACTTGGAGAAATGTTCGTTGGAAGTCTTGACCTCATATGTGCAAATGTCATAATGTAACTAGTTATAGATGTAACAAATTGAGAATTCAAAGAAGTTGTAGAAATTCACTCAATATTTGCCAGAATGAAAATAAAGATAGCTCTGCAGTATTACATTTACATTCAAACTTTATGAACTATTAGGGTCAAAATACACATAATTCTATAAAACAGACCAATACCACTAAAGTGCACTAAACAAGCTAAATGACAGCAAAAATAAATGTTTCATTTTGAAGTAAAAATTATGCATTTGTCGTACTTGTTGTTTTCTGATCATAACATGGTCTTATATGAATGAAGCTAACTGCTGTAACATTGTTTTATTACATTGAAATCCTCCCAAAAAGAAACAAATACCCCAGTGTTTAAGAGGTTAACTTCAACCAATTCCAGAATAAAAGTGGAGGGTTCATAGTGGTGTCGAAGTGTGGAGATATGTAAGATAAATTAAGTCAATCAAATCAAAGACAACCAATCCTGGTTCTCCTCTTCCCATGAAGCACTTACCTCTGTGTTCTGTAATAATGTCAAACGTGTCATTTAGCTCCTCAGTGTCCAGAGAATAAACTGCAAACCTCTGAGGGCATTAGTGAATCAATGAATATGATGGCGCCATCAAAGCAGAAATATTCTAACTGCTGAGCTACAACGACACAGCCAAGGATCAAAACACAATAGGCTCCCCAATTGTTCATCACTCACTGGTAATTGTTCTTTGGAGGAGCAATGCTGTCCAGGTTGCAATACAGATTTATGATATAATTACACAAACAAAAGACAAGCAAGCATTTTTATCTTGGACACACATGTATGCTTTCCAAAGGTCCCCTTGGTGGGCTGCAAGGAAAAAAAAACAAGTCTGTATCCGTGTCCATGGTAACAGAACAGTCAAGATCAACCTACAGCTTTTCTCCAGTTTCCTTTAGAGGTCTAATATTCTGCGAAATTATCTGAGAAGGAGAGTATTTATCAAACCAAATGGCTAAATTATTCTTTGTACAACAGCTTTAATGAGGCGTTTCAGTGATGAGGATTCGGTGGGGGGAATAGTGGGAGCTTGGACACACAGTCCAGTCCAGATACTCCGAAGGAAACACAAAGTTAGAGAAGACAAGACAGCTGGGATGGACGCTCAAATGGTTGCATATGCATGTTCCCTGACGAGGACTTCAGCTGCTGTCTGTCGCCTTGATTCAGTGTGTGTTTGTTGATTGTTCAGTGGCCCGTGAAGGGGATTAAAGGACTGCAGAGCAGGGAAGAGGGAGGAAAAAGCGATCTTTTATTTATTTATTTGCTAAGTTCCCCTATGGTTACATCATTCATCTGGTCACTTTTGATACTCCTCGACTCCATACTTGGTCACATCTCTGTGCAGAGATTTTACTTTTTTGTTTTCATGCATCATTGTACACCAGACATACAGCGATCATGTTAATCGTTTATAGGGCACTTGTAGGCAACTCGGCGTCTCTCCAGTTCGACATTTTTCTGGTCGCGTTGATACGTTTGTTTATTGTGTGCGGCCCACGGTCATTTTTCCATCTCCCTGGTGAGGAGGTCGCATACGCAATACATCATCAAAACGTCACACTTGATTGTGTAACAAGAGGCGGTCCTTTTACAGAGCATTCCAAAGTCATGATTCACCCTTAATCATGGCTCTGTTATGACCTCCCGAGGCGTTACAGAGCTGTGATAAAGGTGGGTCCAAATAATCCTACCATTTTATTTACACAGACATCCTTCCAGTGTAAAGGTGAGCTATTTCTGGAACAGAAGTGTTGCGTAAAAGGGGCTAGTGTTAACGCAGAGATGGACCTTCCAGACCCTGTAGACCAACCTGAACCTGACCTGATTGTTGACTCACTGTCCTCACTGTCACTGTCTTGTAATCAGAATCAGAATCAGTTTTATTGGCCAAATATGTGAACACTCACAAAGAATTAGCTTTGTTTTTTCTTTGCTCACAGTGTACAATTCCAACATAGACACTAGGGGTGAGAATTGGCAAGAACTTCACAATACGATACACATCACAGTACTTGGATCACAATACAATAGTATCACAATATATTATAATATCCCAATATTGTGATATATTGCAATATTATACACAGTTAACTAAGAAAAAGTAGAGATGCTGTAAATGTAAAACACACAATACTTCACAAAATTTAAACCACAAATTAAGTCAAAACTATTTGATTGAAAACAGCTTTTCCATTAGACTGTTTTTGAAATAATTAGTCAAATGCAGTGTTACATACAATACATACACTTAACATAAAGTGCATCAAGTTTGTCACTTACACTACTGTGAATTAAACTAATGTTGCAAAGGAATTATTATTTTTGTTTTTCCAAAAAATTGATATTAAGGATTGAAATACCTATATTATATTGGAGGTCAAAGTTTTGCAATATATTGCTGTATTGATATTTTTTCACTCCTCTAATGGACACAACAGACATAAACATAAACTTGATATACATATACATTTAAGTAGAGATGAGGACAACAAAGGTATGTAACAAATAAATATGAATATAAATAACTGGGTAGATGTGTAAAGATATTGGTCTATTAAATATATTTATGCATATATTATTTACTTATATTATTTACAATGAGATTTATATTGTTATTATTATAATGTATGTGGAAATGACCAAAAATAGTCACTTGCCCTGATCTTATCCCTTATCTGGGCTGATCAGTGTAAAGAGATTATTATTCCAACCAACACTTAATTTGTCAGCTATCTTTAGGTCTAGTAGTTAGGTTTGGTTTTGACGATGGGGCTTACTTTCCTGGATACTGTATTTTTGGTACCTTTTTATATGTTGTGAGAAATACCTGATGTCTTTGATCTTGAAATGGAAGTGGCTCAGGTTTTTCACACTCAGCTGCTCATAGTTACGATTCAAAGTATGTGACATGACTTCAGCGTTAAGCCCGAATGTGGACACTCGCTGCTTCCCCATGCCGTTTCTGACACACACACACACACAAACTATGGAATTACTAAAACTGTGCTCGCCCAGACTCACTGCCGACTCTCACAGGAGCATTATGTGATTGTGTATTAACAATCCAAGACACGTGATGAAGGCTGCTTAATCGAATGTACACATAAGAAAGGAGTCATCATGTGTCTCCAGATGATTCTATACGAGGCTGTTTCATCCTTTGTAGTCACCGATGATCACTATGAGCAGCTTCCACTGTAGTTCTAAAAATATAAAACTGCCCTTATTGACCTTTGCTTTTCATTTCATGCTACCCATGTGGAAAGGTTTTTGCCGCATTTTTAGGTCACGCATCAAGAGTTTGACATTAAAGGGCGAAGAGTCACAAAGAATGTTATGCTTCCTATGGAGTCATGCATTTGATGCTGGCTTTGATGTTGACTTTCTTAGCTGAGCCGCTCTTGTTTGTGCTCAAATTTTCCGTTTTGATGTGGTCCGTCAATGACTGGAATACCAATGATACTGCATCAAGTTTTTAAGTTTCACTTGGATTTTTTTTGGAGTCAGTCAGAACTGCTAGATAGTTGGGTGGAAGGGGTTAACCATGTGTAAGTAAATGATGAATGGGTGAGATTTTTCAGCTCAACTGTCGAAATAAAGTATTTCATTTAGTGAACACCACAGACATGTAAAAGCCTCGCCAACATACTGTATTTTCAGCAAGTACTTTTAATATTAAGTGTAGTGCGGGTCTTTGTAACCAGGTTGGATCCTTAAAAATTCCAATTCGATTGTCTTGAATTAAGGCCATAATTATTCCTTAAATATTTAACACTCAAAGAACTTAAACATTCCTTAGATACATTAAATAACGTTACTTTGTTTACTTAAATCTTCTCATAGAATGAGTCAAATGTGTAATGTGTGTCAATCATTTCCTCCTAACGGAGGTGGGAATGATCCTCCAACAATCATCCATGGGTGGAGGGTTCAGGTATGAGCTTTTACTGCTTAAATGTCAGTAGAAGAAACATTAGTCATGCAGATATGGGAATGTTACCTTAGATAGACTAAAACATGGTTAAGACTGGTTCAAGGCAATAACTATGCATTGTACTGTTTTGTCTAAAAGGTACCCACACTCTGCAAAAAAGGCCTGTGCAAAAATAAGAACATTTGACTCATTATTGGGTTAAAATGTCTTTTTTTAAGTCAGTTAGAAATTTGCCCTTAATAAGAAAATATTATCAAAGGATTACAGGCTAAATTTTTTATTTTAACTAAAATATACTTGTTTCACATCTTCATAGCAATTTTTTTTAACCTATGGTTTCTGTATATACAGGGTGGGTGAAAAGTATTTAGGCATTAAAAATTGGTAATAAAATTCAAATTCCACCTACAAATGTATTGAAACAAAGGACACATGTTCTTTATTACATGGAAAAATGAAAGTAAATCTTCATATTTCAATGTAAGCACCAATGGCGTCAACCAGTTTCTTCAAATGGCCAGGAATGGAATGAACATTGTCTGAGATATCATTCAGAACCTCCTGAATCTGTGAAATAAGAAAATAAGAAATTTCCATTTGTGTTGTCTGATTTGTTATTATTATTATTATTTTATTATTATTATTATTATTATTATTATTATTATTATTATTATTATTTTTGTCATGGCTTCAGTGATACTAAAAACTCCATAAGCCATTTCTAATGCTGAGTTACTTTTCACCCACCCTGTATATATGGTCTTATGACTCAGTATAAATGTATGTCTTGGCAAAACTGCTTAAAACAAGTAAAAACTTCTTGAAAGCAAACAGTTCCTGTGTCCTCAATACTTATCCTCCAACAATGTGGCTTGTTTTGTTATAAATATTGCTTAAAATGACTTGCAGTATCTAATTAGGGTAGCTCAAGATGAAAATTCTTGGAACAAGTCAAATATTCTTAAAAAGACTAAATAAGTTAAAAAAAAAAAAAAGACCTTTCAAGATAAATATTTAAATTTCAAGTCAATTTATCAAAGTCAGATATTCCTTTTTTGCAGTGTAGTGAATTTTCATTGCTAGCCATCTCAAAAGATCGCATATAATACTAGCGGTTCAGTCTGATAACTTGTGCCATAGCCCGTTGTTAAGTGCGTACAAGTACTAAGTCGCCGCTCCATCAGTCAGTCATGTTCATGTTGCTTCCATCATGAGAAGTTCCAGCACCAGTAGTGACACAGATTCATCATTCAACTTGTCTGATCACCTGGGAAACGATGAACTGGTAATTGACCCCATGCGACAAACACCAGTTGAAGGCTAGTCCTGGATCGCATCTCTAGGACTATGGCGAAGTGCAACTCTTACAAGTGCACAAACGACGAGCGCAAATGCATGTTTTTCACTCAATCTCGCTCACTGACTGCTGCTTGTTCACTTACACCCAATCACCCAGAATCAAGAAGGGTACGTCACTTCTGGCCGGCATTAGCTGCTCCCCATCGGTTCTACCCACGTCTTTAATTGGCATAATAATAAGCTCCAGTGTGGTGCATTTATGGCATATTTTAACTGAATTTGTATCTCTTTTGCTTATAAGTAAAACACAAAACGCAATAAATAAGGGTATAAATATGACCAGTACATTTACGCTTCAAATTTGACCAAAGGCATCTTGAAAAAAATATCTTAAAAAGTCACAAATTCAGCTTCTTCAAACCTCCAGATATCCTGTGTACAAGGTTATGTAGTCTAACCAACTGCAGTTTGGTTTGACGTGCCATAGTTTTCATAATAAATGGGATGCATTGTGGCAAGCAGTGACTTGTCTTCAGTCTAGCAGCCCAATAGACCCAATGTCACAGCTTCACCAACCCTGAAATGGACTGACGGAACACTTTCACTACTGACAGACTTTAAAGAATCACCACAAGCTAAAGATGCACCAACTGTAAAACCATTGAGCGAGACTGTTATTTTTTAAAATGATGCTTTTGCAAATGACTACTGCCGATACAGATGTCATTTTGCATTTGTTTACTTTTGCTTTAAAAGTATTTCAGGTCCTCATAACACAATGCTTCCCAACCTTTTTTGGTTCGTGACCTCATTTTAACGTCACAAAATTCTGGTGACCCCCACACATTCAAAAATGGAAACATACTTTTGCTAAAGTAAATGTGTTTTTCATCATGTAATAGTTTGTTATACCATGTTGCATTTGTCTATATAATGTATGTTAATATGGATGGACGGAGGCAGAAAAGCCAAGCTGTACAGAAAAGGATTAGGACAACTGGAAAATAGTGTAAAAATTATGGTCTGATATATATTTTTATGAAAAAAGCCAGAATTCTGACTTTTTTCCTCAGAATTCTGACTTTTTCCCATAAAATTCAGACTTTTTTTGTCAGAATTTGGACTTTTTTTCCTAAAAATTCAGACTTTTCTCAAAATTCTGACTTTAATCTCAGAAGTCTGACTTTTTAAATTTATATTAAGAGATTATTGTTCTGAGAAAAAGTCAGAATTCTAACTTTTTTTTTTTTTTTTTCTGGGCAACCCCATTTGAATTCCAGGTGACCCCACATGGGGTCCCGACCCCAAAGTTAAAAAAAACCCCACTGTCATAATACCATGTTTGTATGAGTCCAACTTTATTCATACACATTTCTGAAGTAACCTCTAATATAACACATTAAATATGCCACTATCATTATTCAAATGTCCTATTAGGTGACACTAATATTAACCAATGTCCCCAAATTTCCTGTCAAAATGGTGCATCCCTACCACAAGTATATGTATTTACATTTATATACATGAAAGCAAATACTGTAAGTGGACTTTCTACCTCTTTCTGATATAAAAACTTCCGTTTAGAATGTTATAATATTTTTACACTTCTCTAATAGCATAAATTATCTGTAATGTTGTGTTTTGTTCCTGTCAAAACCAGGTTTTTTATTCTGCAGCATTTACAGCTCAAACTACTTTTTGATCTTCTTTTAAGTCAGACATGTCAAGGCTCAGATGACTTTACAGCGTGAGAAAAACATACATTCCTGCAGTTTCCAGTCAACTCATTAATCGCGCATCATCGTTTTTAGTTTTGACACCTCAGAGTACCACTATTATAATTATTATTTCACTGATTTGTACTCTGTAAGCAGCTTTTATAAAGTGCACTGTACCTCTGATACTGCACCTTTGTAATTTATGTCTTTATATTTAAAATTGCTCGTTTTTTTCTGGTGTAATTAAGCATAAATGACACTGTCTAACTGTCTTTAAATCAACATGGCACATTATAGTTTAATTTATTTATATCTGTGGAAGGCTTAATATAATTATGACTAGAGCTTTCACCTAAGGTTTGTTAAACTTTTGATAGTGTGTTAACTTATGTTGATTTCATTGCAGTCTATAGTTTTCTTGTCTCTGTCTAAATAATGTTATATAATTTCATCTGTTCCTCATGTAAATATGGATTCTATAACATGTATCTTTATTTAGTACATTGTCTACCTTTCGAGTCCATGCAATCCGTTCGACCAAACTATGGCCAAGAAAGACAAAAAAAATTAATTACATTTTCTATTCTTGTCAATAATAGTACTATTTTTTTTTTTTTTGCCAGAAAATGCTTAGAATACTCTGCATTTCCAGTTATATTTAAAATAACATCATTCAGTACCTTCCATTTACTGATTTACTCATAACGTCCTTTTGTGCTCTCTTGTTTCTATATCTTTATATCATATAAATGTCTTTTTTTTTTAATTTTCTTTAAGAATTCCTCACATAATAGAGCATCTTCTCTTATGTACTTCATTTTTTTCTTAGTTGGCCACAGTATCCATTCATTATGTATGAGTCATTACTTTTAGAATATTGTTTTGCATAGAAGGCAGTTGTTACGGACAAAAACATTCAGACAAATGTGGCCTGAATCATCATCTTTTTTTTAACCATATGTGACCTGTATCTGATCTGTTAAAGACAGTTTGAACAGCACAAATCTGACCCAGGCCACTTTCATATGTGATCCTAAATCTAATATGTATCTGATATTTTGCAATCCAACCATGCGAGACCTCTTCTGTGCATGCAGGTCACTTCAGGGTTGCATTCAGTTTATACTTAAACCTGATAAAAGTCACATTTAACTCATAAAGACCCAGTGGTAGTTCCCAAGTACATTTTTCTCTATATATAAACTTGTCTTGAGTAATTTATCACCATTTATTAAAATATCTTCTTCAGTTTGAGGGGTTTTTTTTGTATATAAATCATGTATTTACGTGTATTTTATTAACTGATCATGTAGATGTTCATAAAAGCTCAAATTTGGGTTGTGGGTTATTATATCACAAACAGAGAAAACGGAAGAAAAAGTAGTTTTTTCAGCAAAGATACCAAAAAACTCAACATAAAACAGATGTGTCCATCCACTGTCATTGACCCAATTCTGGTGAAGATGACGGTGTTTCCACGGTAACTACGGAGCCTCTGAACGTCCAAATGGGTCATATCTGGTGACCATGAAAAGATGACAAACCGCATTTAACACCAATTATTTACATGTATTGAAAGGATTAGTAGATCAACAGGTATTTAACTTTTTAGGTCAGCAGATGGTTTTGGTCACCAGTGGCTGTTTGGGTCTTTATGGGTTCATGTGTAATAGAAACGAGCACACAAAAAAAAATCAGATTTCACCAAAAAATTATGCATTAAGACCTGCTGTCATAGCATGAACATAGCCTTAGATGATCCGTTGTGTCATTTGTTAATAGTCTGTTTATAAATTCCAGTTCTTTAATGCAACACTAGCTCTGTACATTGGGTTGTCAGCTGGTGTCAGAGGTTATTTTTTTAGCGTCGGAGCACATCGCCTGCATGTGCATATGTCACATCTCGTCTCCGTTCTTTGCATCACCCTGAAAGGAGGACTCGTACATTAAAAACAGGCATGTGCTGTACATTCACATGGCCTACAGTCATATACATGCACTGTAAAACTCAAAAGCTGCCCTGACGTACATAAATTAGTTAACTTTACTAGGTTATCAACAATATGAACTTATAAATAGTATTTATGAAGTAACAGTCACTTGCATGGTAAAAAATGCAAAATACTTAGTGTTTAGAGCGCAGATTACTTTATTTAGAGTTAAGCTTACTCACAAAAAATAAGTAGCTAACACAGTCTAACTCAGGGTTAGGCAACTCCGGTCCTAGAGAGCCGGTGTCCTGCATGTTTTAGATATTTCCCTCTTCCCGCAGACCTGATTCAATTAATGATCAGCTCATTATCCAGCTCTGCAGAAGCCTGAT
>JAPTGZ010000013.1:13640719-13651831 GCA_029814645.1 Fowleria isostigma
AGAAAAATCATTTTAAAAACATATTGGACCTTAATTTTTTTTTCTAGTGGCCTTTCCATACATACATTACAACAAAAATATGTCATATTTTTTTCCCCTTACATTCCACTATCCTTATGTCAAAATCCACAAGTTTCAACTCCACTTCAGGTTAAGTTAAATCTGATGTCAATGGGGTGATATATGCAATCCATTTTGGCCTTATTTCCATAAATTTACTTCTAATAAAAAGATTAGTTTCTCCTTTAGGCAGATTTCATAGATTGCTTTTAACCAGTCTTCAGGTTGCGGTGCATCTGGTTGTAGCCACTTCCTTGTCAGAGCTTGTTTTGGTGTGTTAATGCAGTCACTTGTTGAGTACAGTTCATCCTGATTCACAGTAACACACTCTATTTGTATGTGTGTGAGGTTAAAAACACAAGTGAATAAAAACTGTTTAATGCCTGAAAGTGTCCAACTGTATAAACTGTGTGTGTCCATGTCCTGTTGTATTCACAGCTGTGTGTGATCTGTACACTATAATCCACTAACAGCCCCGTCTTCACTTCTCAAGCCTTGAGGCTCAAGGGGAGCCGTGAGATCTAAAGTTGACGACAAGTGTATTTATAAATCGCAGACGCACTAATTACACCCCATTCCTCTCTCATTTCAATCGACTCGTACAAAAGACTCTGTGTCTGTCACTTTCAGGTTTGTGTTGATTAATAAGGTTCGTTAAGTCACATGGTGCTCCAGATAAAAAACGGGTTCTCTCAAGGACAACGGAGCATTAAATATACAACCCATAAAATTAAATCAGTCAACCCACAATATTTTAAAAGCATTTATGTCTTTGGGTTAATGCTCTCTCATATTTATAAAGTCATATATTTTAGAGGAGACCAGCTTCTTGTTTGCTGTTAGACATCCTGTCTGATGGTTAACTTAAATTAATAGTATTTCTCTGGCACCACAAGGATAATGAAATCTGTGGGAGGATGCTACAATTTCCCCCGCTAAAGTCACAGCACCGTGTCAGATAACAGAAGATGCTTTCAGAGAGGCCACTGGGCTCTCCAGAGAGAGAGAACAACTGGCTGTCCTGCCTGTGTTCTCTGGACCAAGTCATTACCATAGACGTCCATGCCAGGCTTGTGACTGAGCTGCCACGCTCACACTGAGGAGACCTTGTCTGAGGCAGCCTTCATAAGGCCAGGCTTTATCAAGGCCCAGCGTTCTGCTCTGCCTGGTGTCAGCAACACACCCCCAGACACACCAACACCCCCACCCCCACCTATTATACACTCTACAGTGTTAAACCAGAGGTGGGGAAAGGACAGGAAAAATGGAACTCAGCAACAGTATCTTGACTTGGCTTAAATTCTACTAAAGTAAAAGTAAAAAAGAACTTAATTTAAAATGGAATTTAATGTTAAGTGGAAAAAAGTACTGAAGTAAGTAGAAAGTAAAAGTAAAAGTATCTTTACTTTGCTTAAATTCTAGTCAAGTAAAAGTAAAAGCGCCCATCTAAAAATCTACTCAAGCAAAAGTAAAAAAGTACTTATTTTAAAATTTACATGGAAAAAAATACTGAAAAAATGTAATTCAGAAACATATCTTTACTTTGCTAAAATTCTACTCAAGTAAAAGTACCCTTCTAAAAACCAACCAGAGTAAAAGTAAAATTACATGTAAAAAGTACTGAAAAATTATAATTAAGTATATGTACTTTGCTTAAATTCTACACAAGTAAAAGTAACCATCTAAAATCTAATTGAGTAAAAGTAAGAAGTATTAATTTAAAAGTTACATGGAAAAAGTACTGAAAAACTGTAATTAAGTAAAAGTATGTTCACTTTGCTTAAATTTTTACTAAAGTAAAAGTAAAAAAGTATTTAATTTAAAATGTACAGAGAAAATTACTGAAAATCTTTAATGAAGTAAAAGTATCTTTACTTTACTTAAATTCTAGTCAAGTAAAAGTGAAAGTGCCCATCTAAAAATCTACTCAAGTTAAAGTAAAAAAGTACAAATTTAAATTTTATGTGTAAAAAGTATTGAAAAATTGCAATTAAATCAGAGTAGCTTTGCTTAAATTCTACTCAAGTAAAAGTACCCATGTAAAAGTCTACTCGAGCAAAAGTAAAAAGTACTTATTTTAAAATTTACATGGAAAAAGTACTGAAAAAATGTAATTCAGAAACGTATCTTTACTTTGCTAAAATTGTACTCAAGTTAAAGTACCCATCTACAAATCTACCAGAGTAAAAGTAAAAAAGCACTTAATTTAAAATTACATGTAAAAAGTACTGAAAACTTTTATTTAAGTGCATGTACTTTGCTTAAATTCTACTCAAGTAAAAGTAACCGTCTAAAAATCTACATGAGTAAAAGTAAAAACTACTAATTTAAAAGTTACGTGGAAAAAGTACTGAAAAACTGTAATTAAGTAAAAGTATCTTTAGTTTGCTTCAATTTTACTCAGTGCCGATCTAAAAATCTACTCGAGTAAAAGTAAAAATGTTATAATTTAAAATTTACTTTGAGTAATAGTTACTTAGATACTTTCAATTACTTGATGCAAAAAAAGGACAAGGAGTCATAAATCCAATCCAACACTGGTTGTTTTTAATCTATTTTTAGTCCACATAATAACTAGGACCTTTCAGGCGGTATAATACTTTGTTCAGATCACCCCATAAAACATTTTCAAGTACAAGTGACATAAGTTGTGAATTCTATGATCCACATTTAAATTTTTACTCAATAACATTTTTTTTCTCCCAATGTAGTGAAGTAAAATACTTGGGTGAAAATGTACTCGAGTAAACCTAAAATGACCTATTTCAAAAACGACTTTAAAAAGTACAAGTTACTCACAAAAACTACTCAAATACAGTAACATGAGTAAATGCAATTCATTACTTCTGTATTTACTCTGCCTTTTTTTTGTGTGTGTGTGTGTGTGTGTGTGTGTGTGTGTGTGTGTGTGTGTAATCTCTGTCATCATGTAAGTAAAGACTGAGGAGATTGAAGGTGAAGAGGTTTACTCTGACTCATCTGAACAGACACTGGAGGAGGAAGGATGAAGTTGCAGAGTCAACATCCTGTAGACGATTTTGGCAAAGAAGATCCAAGAGTCCGGCCAACAATACTTCACTTCCCAAACTTACTCATTCGGAGCGAGATGAACCTGGCTTTACCCTGCAGAGTGAAAGTGTTGTTAATTACCTCTCCGGCGTAGTGCTTGATGCCAAACTGGTGGTCGGTGACTCTGGGCTTCACATAGTATGGGTTAGTCTGAGAAAAAAACACACAACAAAAAGACTCCTGTTTTAAATTAATTCACTAATCCACTTAAGTAGAGTACACAAAACAACACCGTACTGTGTGTGGCAAGGCCTGGTATCGTCATGAGGAATTAACCGGTTAACTTATTCTCCTTTCATTTCATCACTGACCATCAGTGATTATCAAACTACAATGAAATGTACAGAAAAGAAAATTGCGTCTTTGGTTGAAAAAATAGAGTCGAGTCATTCAAGGTCAAAGGTCATGGCACCAAATAAAAGCCCATATGTGACTTTCTATCTATTGCCAATAGTGATTATATCAATATCTTCAACTTTTTTCAAGTTATAGCACTTTGACATGTGTCCCATTATAAACCAATGGGGATTTAAAAAAAAAAAAAAAAAACAACAAAGAAAATAATTGATGAAAATTAAAAAAAAAAAAAAAAAATGTCCTGATTTTTGTAAAAACTTGGTAGACCTTACCCCAAGGAACCTCTGCTCTGAAATATGATTGATTCTGGCTGATGGTTTTGGAGACGTTTTTAGAAATCTGGACATAGATGACTTTGGGTTTGACCTTTCAAGGTCACTCAAGGTCAAAGGTCATGGCACTAAATGAAAGCCCATATGTGACTTCCTATGTACTGCCAATAGTAATTATATCAATATCTTCAACTGCTTTGAAGTTACATTACTATCTGTCTGTCTGTCTGTCTGTCTGTCTGTCTGTCTGTCTATCTATCTTATGAAAACTGCTTAAATTTTAGTTTAAGTGCTTGAAAGTGCTTGTAATTATAACTCGACTCCAGGTACATTTTTATTTAATATTTTTCTCGGTTTGAGAGTGTCAAGTGATTTCCCTTTTTTTTGGATAAAACTTTGTATTCTCCTTTTAATTTCTAATCTTTCTACTGTTATGAAACATAATTTGGGATTTTTATAACATAATACAATGTACACCATTGTAATAAAAAGTGAAAATAATAATTCTGAGTATATGTATTCCTGTAGATATGCAGGGTTTGTACAGGTGCTTGAAGTCCTTGAAAATGATTGAATCTCAACATTTGTGTGTTCAAGGTCTTAAAAGTGCTTGAAATTTAGCTTCAGAGCTTGAAAGTGCTTGCTCTCTATCTAATCTAATCTAAGAAAATGACAAAAATGAACATAATCAGTCTACTACGAGGATGATTTGTAACGTATTATGGCAAAATGTTCCACTGTTTTGAGCGATTGGAAAAGAAAAGAACACGCCATAAGAACCACCTGAAATTCACTGACCCCTACTAACTTTGTCATAAAGAAGAATCTAATCTAAGTAACAACGCAGATGTTACAATAATAGGTAAAGTCAGTGGTTCTCAAACTTTTTACAGTGGAGTACCACCTGAAATATACTTTTTCACCCAAGTACCCCCAATTCTTACTTCAGTATTTTTACTGAAATTTGTTTCTGTGCCAAAGGTCTCTGGTTTTTATTTTCAAAACTTTTTAAACAAACAACATATATTTAATTGAAATATATATTAAAAAAAATAACAAATTTACGGAAGAGGATTAGGACCACTGGAAAAAAAACATTAAGGTCCAATATTTTTTTAATTATTATTGTTCATAATATTAATAAAAAAAATGTATTGAACCTTAATTTTTATCCTTTCTTTCCCTCAGTGGCCCTAATCATCTTCTATACAAATCTTTATAATTAAATTTTGTGCCTAATATAAACTGAAACATACCCTGTTTTATTGATAAGAAAAATAAATAAAATAGTCATTAATTAATAAATGAACCTTTTATCAACAAAAAATAATTACTGAATACTCAAACTCATTTTGAATAACATAGAAATGTTCTTAACTCTTTCCCCCATAAAGACGATATTTGACGACCCCCTCGTACCCTTAATGACGAGCTTTAACACCTCTGTTATTTAATTAAGACGTGATTTGACGACCATTAGAGCAAGTTCCGTTTTTTTCAAATGTAATAGATGTTGCGATAAGTGTAGGTGAACACCATCCATACTAGGACAACCACTAGAATTAAATAATACATTTTCTTTAGTTTTTCATATTTATTTTTTCTTTATTTAAGTTTTTTATTATTATCTTCTTTATTTCTTTATTTTTTTCTTTCTTTGTTTTGTTATTATTTACATTTTTTATTATTTTTAATTTTTTTCAATTTAGTTTTAGTTATTTTTTTGTTTTAGTTTTAGTTATTTTTTTAATATAGAGAAATTTAAAAAATAATAATGCAATTTTAATCATGATATTTTTTCACTGGACGTTTGGTGAAGTAGTCACGATTATAGCCACTGAAAAAACGAAAAAACACTGGAAAAACAAAATGTTCCCTGGTAACATATATGGGTTATCCCTAGTAGACATCCAAGGGGGAAAGAGTTAAAGTGGGTCAAACCAGTCAAATACTATAGTAATTACCAATAAATAATGGCAAACACATTTTTTTCTATTTGTTTTAGTGCAAAAAAGTTAAATTACATGAAGATGTTGACATTTATATACAATCCTTTCACAAAAAAGTGAAAAACCTAAAATTTTGTGAGAAAATAAGTGCATTTTTACCAATATTTTGCCTGTTTTGTGCATTTGTAGATACACTGTTATCTGTAATTGGTAATGAACTTGTGTAAATGATAAACTGAGACATGATATTGTTAAAATTGCACTTATTTTTCCAGGTTCATGGTATTCACATCTTTAAAGGATAGTTTGTAGATGTCAGCATTATTATAATGTAATTTAACTTTTTTCACTGTTTTTATTTTACTAGTCCAGCCCACTTCAGGTCATATTTGGCTGCATGAAGTGAACAAGTTTGAGACCCCTGATCTAAAACTACAACCCCTGCTTCCTTTGATGGGAAGTTAGGTTTTCACTTGGGTTTTAACCGTGTTCGCTTTTTCGGATGGTCTCAGGCAGACTTAATCACCGTTCTTGACATTTGTAATTGAGCCTCTGCACGAAATCTCAAGCGGGAGGGCCCGAGCATCGAGCTTACTCTCATTTTGTATCAGCAAGACAATCATTCCATGATGTTTACAAAGATCAAACGAGGCATTAATGTTCACCTCGGGCCTTGGAACAGAAAACATCTGGCTCTGGTAAAGCTGTGTGTATAGGAATGCGTTGGTGTGCACATCTGTTTGCGTGCTCTCCAGAAAATGCTTGCCATGTTTACCTCAGGAAGAAGGACCCAATCTTGGGGGCATCAATCTCTTTCATCATATAAATCATGCGCTCCACCTGTTTTTTTTTGTTTTTTTTGTTTTTTTGGTTTTTCCTCTTCCTCTTTTTTGCATTTATGTAACCCTACTATTACACCCTGGCCTGTCTTCAAGTTTATTTCACACACGTACCTCAGGATCCTGCAGATACTTGGCCCTTTTTTTTTTTTTTTTTTTCCTTCCTCTCTCTCCGTGCTTTTTTTTTTTTTATCAAAGGTTTGTTCAGGAATTCCTGGGTTTTGAATGTCCCTGCAGGCGAAACATAAGCCTGAAACATAAGCCCCTGACACTTGTTGACAGCATACGGACGTGTTTGCGGCACGGTATGCATTCAAGGGCCGTGATTGACAAGCCGAGGCCCAACCTGCACTCACTTGTTTGTTATTCATCTCCTTGCCTTTGACTGGTGGGGTTTGCTTTACATAATTATCAACTTTCACCTATTTTACAGCTGTAGAGGAGACGCAAACATAACGGGCGGAATACGAATCCCATTAGAGGGAGAAAAGGGAGAGTTGATCTTGGGTTTAGTCTTTATCTTTCTAGTCGCAGGCCTCCTCTCTCCTTCCATTGTCTCAGCTGTGAATGAAGAGGGAAAGGCTGGTGGAGGGAAGTTGAGGAGGAGGTGGGGGGGGGGTTGTTAGGAAGAGGGGACCGCAAAGGGTTAAAAGCATCACTTTGAATGACAAAGACCTAACAGTTTACCCCCGTATTCAGCCCGGCATGCATTCATCCTGTTTTCAATGGTCAGGGGGTTATTTTGGCTCCCCAACGCTCCTCTCGGCTACCTGCTCCTACTTGGTATTCCCATAGGGAGATGGGTGTCTTGTTGGGGGGCTGGGGAGGGCGGTCGGATATTTGTATTGAGGACTTTCTTCTACTTCTGGGCAAAAAAATATTCCAATTTAAATGAAATATGCCAGTCAAAGACATAAGTTGAATTTTTTTGGTCTAAATATGTCATTTTCGCCAGAATAGAGCACAAAAAGGTGCAAATATTAAGGTTTTTATTACATAACAGCATTTGCAGGTGCACATTTAGGCTCTTTTCATTGCAGCCAAACAAGAAAAATGATATTTTGATGTTAGTTTTACTCAAATATTAAAACATGCATGCTTAAAAACCGAAAAGTAAATGTCACGCATGCATCTACGAATAGAAACTTAGCTCGGAAAAGGTTAAAAACAAGAAAAACAAGGGCGGTGAGAGATTGTTTATCCGCCCGGCAGTCCCAGTGATTTGGCAGCAGAGAGTAGCAGGAGGAGGAGGAGGAGGGGATGTGAATTGGAAAAAAAAAAAAAAAAAAAAAAAAGGCCCCACAACAGCTCTCTTTGTTGGTTTTAGTCGCAGTGGCCCCCGCGGTTCATGGCGGCTGTGGGGCAGAGCGGCCTATTCACCCTGCTCACCAAGGCAGAACGCGGGACAGGAAGACAGGAAGGAAGCGAGGCTATTCTTCATGGACACATTGTCTGTCTGTCTGACGGCTGGGCTTAAGCAATCAAACAGCACTGGGAGAGAGGGGGAAAGGGAGTAGCAGGGAGGTGAGGGTGAACTGTAAAAACACCACAAGTGTTAAAAAAAAAATGGAAGCCATTGACAGTAATAGAATAGAATTTTCAACCTCATTACATCCTATTGTTCCTCTTGAGTTTGAGCCGAATTAATTCAGCCTAATGTTTAGTGCATAGTGGTTTTATTTTTGACATATACAGGGTCTGGATGGGTGCTTGAAATCCTTAAAAATACTTGAATTTTAGTTAAAGCGCTTGTTTTTGGATAAAACTTTGCATCCTTTAATTACACATAATTTTAGATGTTTGTAATGTAATAAAATGTACGTCATTGTGATTAAAAAGTGTAAAAAGACCCTGAAAAGTACTTGAATTTTAGTTAAAGTGTTTGTTTTTGGATAAAATTTTGCATTCTTTAATTTCTGAACTTTTTCTATTATGAAGCATAATTTTGGATGTTTATAGTGTAATAAAATGTACATCATTGTGATTAAAAAGTCCAAAAAGACCCTGAAAAGTACTTGAATTTTAGTTAAAGTGGTTGTAATTTTAACCAAAGCTTCTTATAGTAGCTGCCCTTTTTTTGGATAAAACTTTGCGTTCTTTAATTTCTAAACTTTTTCTATTATAAAACATAATTTTAGACGTTTATAGCATAATAAAAGTACATCATTGTGATTAAAAACTCAAAAAAAGACCCTTAAAAGTGCTTAAATTTGACCTTGAAAAATATGTATGAACCCTGTATATGTTTAGAAACTGAAAAAAATGATATTACATTAATTCACAGAATAATATAGTGTTTGTGAACTGTAAAAACACCACGTGTTAAAAAAAAAAATGGAAGCATTTGACAGTAATAGAATAGAATTTTCAACCTCATTACATCCTATTGTTCCTCTTGAGTTTGAGCCGAATTAATTCAGAATAATGTTTAATGCATAGTGGTTTTATTTTTGACATATACAGGGTCTGGATGGGTGCTTGAAATCCTTAAAAGTACTTGAATTTTAGTTGAAGCGCTTGTTTTTGGATAAAATTTTGCATCCTTTAATTACACATAATTTTAGATGTTTGTAGTGTAATAAAATGTACATCATTGTGATTAAAAAGTCCAAAAAGACCCTTAAAAGTACTTGAATTTTAGTTAAAGTGTTTGTTTTTGGTTAAAATTTTGCATTCTTTAATTTCTGAACTTTTTCTATTATGAAACATAATTTTGGATGTTTATAGTGTAATAAAATGTACATCATTGTGATTCAAAAGTCCAAAAAGACCCTTAAAAGTACTTGAATTTTAGTTAAAGTGGTTGCAGTTTTAACCAAAGCTTCTTATAGTAGCTGCACTTTTTTGGATAAAACTTTGCGTTCTTTAATTTCTGAACTTTTTCTATTATTAAAACATAATTGTAGATGTTTATAGCATAATAAAAGTACATCATTGTGATTAAAAAGTCAAAAGACCCTTAAAAGTGCTTAAATATGACCTTGAAAAATATGTATGAACCCTGTATATGTTTAGAAACTGAAAAAAATGATATTACATTAATTCACAGAATAATATAGTGTTTGTGAACTGTAAAAACACCACAAGTGTTTAAAAAAAATGGAAGCATTTGACAGTAATAGAATAGAATTTTCAACCTCATTACATCCTATTGTTCCTCGAGTTGGAGCCGAATTAATTCAGCATAATGTTTAGTACATAGTGGTTTTATTTTTGTCATATACAGGGTCTGGATAGGTGCTTGAAATCCTTAAAAGTATTTGAATTTTAGATAAAGCGCTTGTTTTTGGATAAAACTTTGCATTCTTAATAAAATGTACATCATTGTGATTAAAAAGTCCAAAAAGACCCTTAAAAGTACTTGAATTTTAGTTAAAGTGGTTGCAGTTTTAACCAAAGCTTCTTACAGTAGCTGCCCTTTTTTTGGATAAAACTTTGCGTTCTTTAATTTCTGAACTTTTTCTATTATGAAACATAATTTTAGATGTTTATAGTGTAATAAAATGTATATCATATTTATTAAAAAGTCCAAAAAGACCCTTAAAAGTACTTGAATTTTAGTTAAAGTGTTAATTAATGTATATGTATTCCTGCAAATGTGCTGTGCTGGGGAAAAAAATTTAAATGATCCCTAAAAGTGTTTGAAAAGTGCTTGAATTTAACTTTAAAAAATATGTATGAGCCCTGTATATGTTTAGAATACAAATGAAAAACATTATATTACATTCAAACACATATTTAAAGACCAAGCACTACTTTTGTACCAGTTCCCTAATGAAATTTTATCTACACCCAACCTTTCTTAAGTGATTAATCACCATTTATTATAATAATATCCTCTGTATTTTGCATTTTATCAGTATCAATCAGATATTTTCCTGCATTTAATTTGCTGATCATTAAGATGTTCATAAAAGCTCAATTAAAGTTGAGGGATTTTATAACAAAAACAGAGAAAACTACAGAAAAAGTGACTTTTTAGTAACTTTTTCAACAAAAATCAAGTGTCTCCATGCACTGTCATTGATTCAACTCCATGGGTTTTACTGGCAAATCAATGTTGTAGAAGATGACGGTGTTTCCACGGTAACCACAGAGCCTCTGAATGTCCAAATAGGTCATATCTGATGACCATAAAATGAGGAAAAGCTGCATTATACACCAATAATTAGAGGATCAACAGGTGTTATGCAGTTTAGATCAGTAGATGCTTTTGGTCGGTGATGGATGTTTGGGTCTTTATGGGTTTAAACATGTGCTGCTATCGATGAAACGACAGAGTTCGACCTGTAAAAAACATCATCTAGATTGCCACGCCGATAACCTTATTTGTATTTCCTGTAAACAGCCAGACCTGTTTTTGCTTGTGGTTTTTGTTACTAAAAATATCGCACACAAAAAACTTCAGCGTCTTCATCATCAAACCAGTCGATATATTTCCATGTCCTGTGGTTTTGTATGATATTACATGTGTACGATCAAACACAGACATCTCATCTCATCTTCTTCCGCTTATCCGGGGCCGGGTCGCGGGGGTAACAGCCTAAGCAGGGATGCCCAGACTTC
>JAPTGZ010000013.1:13743217-13754744 GCA_029814645.1 Fowleria isostigma
AGCCTCTGAACATCCAAATGGGTCCTATCTGATGACCATAAAAAGATGAATAACTGTATTTTACATCAATTATTTTGATGTATTGATAGGATTAGTGGAGTGTTTCTCAAACTGTAGGGCAAGTCATCTAGGAGGGGTGTGAAGACTTGCTGGGAAGACATGGGTTAGGGTGTTTTGTTTTTTTTTTTCCTTCAGGTTAGAAGAAACAGGTGGAACTAAAGTTTTAGTGTTGGAGCACCCTGAACTCATTTTAGGGACATACAAAAAACAAATTTCCTGCCGTGATGATCTGTCACTAGACTAGACAAAGAGTTAAGGTTTGGAGAATGGACAAGGACTGGACTGGAGAAGACGTGGCATGTTTCTGTTTTTGCACAGTTTGCAATTTAATGTTCTGAGATACATACTATAAACTTGCTCAATGAACCACTGATATTGCTCAAATGTTCATCATTGGTACTAAAATTAATTTGTTGTTCTAAAAAAGTAATATCATTGCCATAATTGTAAGATAATTGCACATTTCCCATTTCTACTTGGAAAATATTGTCTCAGGGAGCAGTCTCATTGAGTTTATTTGTATTATTCAATCAAAAAACTTAATTTTAATTTAAACAACAAATTATTTAAAGAAAAGTGAAAAGTATTGTTACAATATTGATGTTTCTAAAAGTTATGAGAACCACTGGTTTAATGGATTTAAAAGATATTAAACATTTTACATCAATAGACGCTTTTAGCTGCCAGTGGCTGTTTGGGTCTTTATGGGTTAATAAATAAAAACAACTGATGTGATATAAAATGATGCAAAAAGCCAGATTTTTCTAACCCTATCCGCGAAATAGCACAAATTTATTCAAGGACAAATCAGACTGAGATTATATTGGTGCTTGATTTGCAGAAGCGTCCAATGGCAACAGTTCATTCTGGTGACTGTGTCCTTCATAAATGACTATTTTACATTCTGAGGATGATTTTTACAAAGATAAAAACACACTGTTCCTGACACTGAATCATCTAAATTATTGCCGTTTTGGGCTGAACATATGATCTAAGCATCCATTAAAGATAGAAGTATTATTCCAAGGTGGATATTTGACTTTTCAGAAGCACTAAATTATGAATCATACTCTTTTTCAAAAATCTATGAAAAATATTGTTGTGACTGCTGTCACTGATGCAACCGACTGACAAAATGGGAAACTTCGACAGCAGCTACCCACAGAATGTTGCACTAATTTGCCGCAACCCAACATGCGCAGCCCTGCTTGATGAAAGCTTCATGGGAAATGTGACTTCTTTATGATGGTTTCAATGAGACGACTGCGGAATAAATAGATAACAGCATGCATTCATAATGAGGTCTGAAAGGAGGGAAAAGAACAGCGTCATATCTGAAAGTTTATAATGCAGATCACGAGCGTCACCATCAAAATAAGCTGAACTGCAAAAATTCAATGTCAAAGTCAAAATGGATTCTCTGCAGAGAGTATGGCAATGTCATGGAATGTCTGTTGCTGTTGTGTTCATTCCATGGATGACGGAATATTTGCATTGAGGCAAAAGAAAACAACAAAACATCCATGTCAGCTGATGGCATGATAGAGTTGATTGAAGGAAACTGAAGAGTCTCACTGAGTAAATAACTCACCGAGCGTGAGTGCCGAAGACCTTTAACCTGATTGGACCGTTTTAGGGAAGCGGTCCTACTACCTGCCTCCTGAGGAGATGAAAATATTCAGCCACATATGGTAAACAAACACCTGGAAATGTAATTTATAAAACCAAACAAGTTTCCTTCTAATATTAAAATTAGGGAAAAAGAGTGAATAATGTTTCTGCTTCTGCTGTCAAGGGCTAAAAAAAAAAAAAAAAAAAAAAAAGTTCACTTTAGGATAACTGTCATGTCGAGGCTGTTTTATCATTCACGTCCTGTCGAGAGGAAAGAAAAAAAAAATGAGTAGTGTCCGCTCAGTGTCCTTTCTGCAGCGCTGACCAGAGGCGTTTTCCTGTGGAAGCAACACCAAATATTCACTGTGCGTTCAGAGCTACATCAGTCCCACAGGCTACTGGATTTTTTAAAATATATATGAGAATAAAAAAAAATAAAAAATACATCCACAGAATCAGCAACAACACCTGTAAGCACCATCACTTGGCTTCATTCCATTCAAGAGCTGATGGTTTAACCCTTTAGCCCCTGATGTGTCTGTGGTGAGTGTTTTGAATGTGTGATTTACTTAAATATTCATAAAAATTAAAAAAAAAATAAAATAAAATAAAATAAATAAATCTAAATGTTCTGATAGAGTAGACCTTGCCAGCTGTGTAATGAAGGGGAAACAGAGCAGTGAATGAGACTGACTCACTATAAAAATATGCAGTTTAGGCTTTCTTTTTACACTGTTTTCCTTGCCGTTTTTTGTTTTTACTGTGGTTTGCAGTGCTGTTGTGTTTTCCCCTTATTTTTTTCCACTGTGCTTCTACTGAATTTTGATCAGGTGACTGCTTTTTGGAGTTCAACCAGGTGCCAAAAAGCAGCTGGACTGATTTAGAAAAAAAAATAAAACAACTACTGAGCCAAAATTAAAATTGTTCAGTGTGTTCCAGTTCATATTTAATGTTCAACATCCTCAATCTCTTAAGGGTACATTCAGACTGCAGGCAAATGTGGCCCAAATCCAATTTTTTTTGCCCATATGTCACCTGTTAAAGACAGCTTGAACAGCACAAATCCATTTTTTTTTTTTTTTCAAATCCAACCCAGGCCACTTTCGTATGTGTCCTAAATCAGATACTTACCCAAAATTTTGCAAAGCAACGTCAGTCTGAATGGCCAGGTCACATTAATTCAACCTTTATGAATGAATGAATGAATTGTCTATTTTGGTTTGTAAATTAATCATTGCACTTGGTACAGTAATTATAATAAACATAACCCCACCCCCCCAAAAAAATAGGCTAGAAGCTAAACCTTATTTTGTGCCTATCCTTTCTTCTTGATCCGCTGCTTACAATAAATTAAATGTGTGCAACAATTTTGCCAATATTGTGCAGCCGTATGACCACACACACAAAAAAAAATCAGATTTCCCCCAAAAAGTCAGAATTGTGCATTAAGACCTGCTGTCTAAACGTAGCCTTGTTGATGTACATTTTGAGTGTCTTATTTAGTAAAAACCTGTCAAACTTCAATTCACCTTTGTCTTTTTCTGTTATTCCACCCTGTTTTGACCCTAAAACAAAACCACTGAAGAGAAAGAACACAAGCACATACTCACAGCAGCTTTTATGACGCCACAAATTCCAAACAGCCTGTTTCATTGACATAATGTCTCAGGGGTTAAAGGATTAAGTCGGTCGATATAGGACATCAACTCACCCTTGCTGCATCATACTTGGCTGCCCGTTCATTGTTGGTTTTCTCCGCCTTTTCTGCCAGCTTCTTTTGCATCTGAGGGCCCCTCCCGAAGAAGATGTAGTTGACAAAAGCGTATTCCAGCAGAGCCAGGAAGACCATGACAAAGCAGCCCATTAGGTACATGTCGATGGCTTTGACGTAAGGGATCTTGGGCAGAGTCTCTCTCAGGTGAGTGTTGATGGTTGTCATGGTGAGCACGGTAGTGATCCCTTTGAGAAGAAAGTACAAAAATGTAATATTTTCAACAATGCCTGACTCAAAAATTTACAAGAAAAAAAACAAAAAAACAAAAAAAGTTTATATTATACACTATTATACAATTGTTCTAATTAGGTCTTATTATCAATAACCACATTATAATCAATATAAATACAGTTTCAGAAAACTTTATTTGTCCCCAGGGGGAAATTTAGCACATATATGAGCAGCATGACTTGAAAAGGACAGTATGTATAAAAGTGCACTTGTTATAATGATTAATAAATATGTATATATCACCACTCCCCATATATACACAGTATGCCCAGTGCAGACAGTGCAAACAGTGAAGTATAAACATAAGATCAAGCTGTCTGATTTTTTTTTTTTTTTTTAATATTCCATAATTACCTTCAAGCACAGTGTAATTCAAGTTTCCTGAGAGGATATGAGACTTCTGCTTCTCCCCCATGCCTGTATTTTTAGGCTGTAGAAAATCTCCTCCATGATGACCACGATTTCATAAAATCACAGGAGTTTTCTGATCAGATTGCTGATCAGAGTCCATCAGACATGACTCACCAACAATTCTACTGTTGTATTCAGTGTGTCAACACAGAAATCTGGAAAAAATTGCTTTAGTTTCAAAGCGCAGCTCATCTATTTATATCCAGTCTTTTCATTTGGACTGAGTGGAGAGAGCTGCAGCAGAGGGTTATAAATTGTTCAACTGCAGCATTTCTCACCCCTTACTTTAGCTCTAGCAGCTTTACAACTTGAAACCTGCGGTGAAAAATATTATTGTTTATAATTCTTTATTTTTAGGGAATATTTATTAACTCTTACCCCACCCCCAAAGAGGAGACAAGGGACATTGTTTTTGGATCAGATGGTTTGTTTGTTTGATAACACTTTAACAGCAAAACCATTGGCTGAATTCATACCAGATTATATTTATAGACTGACAGTGACTCACAATAGATGTCATTACATTTTGGGAAAGGTAGGTCAAAGTTCAAATTTTTCATGAAATTTTCAAAATTTTTTTCCCCCATACAGTGAATGAAGTATATTAGTATGAATAATATTAGAACCTTAATTAAAGCCAGTATTATACTGGTTAGAGCATCACAAATAGAAAACAAAGGTAGTTTTGGTTTGTCGACAGCCTTTAAAACAAAAACCCAATTCTGTCTCGTAAAAACTGTACAGCGTTCATTTAAAAGGCTGTTTTTCCCCCTTCAGAGGCGTCTTCCTTCACAGTGAAGAAAACGATGGATGATGCTTAATTAGTCCAGACCTGTCAGAGGAGAAGTCTCTTCATAGAGCACTTCACTATTCTAAGCAGATGCTGTTATCTTGTCAGTAACCTGAGGGTCACGCTGAAGAAAACTCCAACAGATGTCTTAGGTGTTACTATAGAAACAAGGTTATTTTTAATCAGGAAAAAATGTTTGTTCTGTGGCTATTTCCACTGCTAGTTAAGAGGAGGGTTGACCCAGTGGAAGACATAATTATGTTGCTCTGGGATTGCCTGGTTGAGTGCATCAAAGACACAGGAAATAAGTGAGTGAAGCTTATATTTTACTAGAGCACTTCTACATACTGTGAGCCCAGATGTCAAAAATACTTAAAAAAATAATTAGAATGCACTTAAAAATATAGGTCTGATGATATTACTTGAAAATATTGAGTATATTCAACTATGTAAATTTAAGATAAATTAATTTAAATCAGCATTGCCAAACATATGGTAATTATTGTATTTATATGACAATTTCATCCTCTGTACAATGTACAATCAATAATTAAAAAAAAAAAAAAATCACAGAATGTATGATAATTTGAACCCTTCAGTAGATGGCTATTAGTTTAGTTTTAGTTTATTTCGGGCACATAAAATCATCCAACAACAAAGAACAATACAACACATGCAAACAAAATGTTGATCACTCGAAAAGGAGTGGGAAGAAGCACAACTCATAGACTCCCACCCTTTATTACAAAATAACAATTAAATTAATTCAACTTCCTTTGCTTTGCCAACACACTTTTTTTTTTTTACAATAATAAAAAAAGCCATCCATGTGAACCATTCACCATACACTTTTATAAACACCACAGAGTCAGATTTACATAATCAAACTGTAATGTTTATATACACTTAAGTATTTGTTACAAGTATTAATAAATATGATAATATTGCCTGATCATAATAGTCTGCATTAATTACAGATAGACACTACACAATAGTTTGTTACTTTTTGCAGTTCTTCTATATTATAACTAGGTATTTGCTTATTCAGATATGTTTTAATGTTTATAGGTAGGTATTTGCTTATTCAGATAATGTTTTATATTTTGTTATTATAGTGGATTTATACATCCTTTTGAATGCACCAATTGAAGAAGACATTTTTAAGTTTTGATCCAGATTATTCCACAGATGTACCCCTCTAACAGAGATACATTGACTTTTTATGTTTGTTCTACACTTAATTCTTGTAGATTTCAGTTCCCCTTAAATTGTAATGACTATTCCTCAGTTTAAACATCTCCTGTAGATTATATGGAAGGATATGGGCACAGGCTTTATACATTATTATGAGAGTATTAAGGTTGACAAGATCATATAGTTTTAGAGCATTTAAATTTATACACAAACAGGATACATCCTGCCATGCGCCTGATGTCGTCTCAGATGGTTCATCTACAGCCTGTCCATCCATGGGAGTGGATCTCTCCTTCACTGTGGTTCTCACTAAGGTTTCTCCTTTCTCACTGGGTTTTGGGGTTTTTCCTTGCTGAGAAAAAGGGTTTAGGAAGGGGGGGGATGCCTGGGACATTAATCCATCTGCTTTATTGACTGTTTATTTTACTGTTGTTTTTCACCAGATTCTGTAAAACCCTGTGAAGAATCCTTGTTAAAATACTGGGCTCTATAAATGAAACTGAAATGAATTGAATTGAATGTCTCTTTACAGCCAATCAATGCATAATGTAGCATGAATGACACACAGTATTGCATGGCCACTGGTGAATGAGTGTGTGAGTGAATGGGTGAATGTGAGGCTTTGTAAAGTGCTTTGGACACCATGATAATGTGGAAAAGTGCTACATAAGTACTGACCATTTACCATTTATGGCAACACAAAATGTAAACAAAAGTTTATTAAGGTTTCAGCAGCTCAGGTAGTGTTGCTTGAAGAGACACCTGATTTTCATTTTTGGGTGGTCTGTGGTAATGTTTTACTGAAGCAAATGGTCCTGAGCAATTTCCAATCGGGTATGTCCAATAATTTTCTTCAAAATAATTAAAATACTTAAAAACTTAAAATAATTTTAAGTGTCTGGTATGATAATTTGTCATTTTCCATCTGGCCACACTGATTTAAATCATTAAGTTTAATCTATGTGTATTGCTATTAATCATTACTTAATTTTTTTTAAAGTAAACTCAACTTATCTGGGCTTCTGGTGTAAAACAAGATCCTGACCGTTTTTGTTCTTCATTCATAATGTGTGACAGTGATCTTGTTTTCTTGCTCAGTAGGTGAGTGTGTAACCTCTGCTTCATTGAAATTCAAAGGTCTGCCTTGAAAACCTCAAACTGCCCCTTGGTCATCAAGCAGAAATAACTCATTAGAATAGTGCTGCATGTATCTTGCCCCCAGCTCTCCATAACCTTAACCACTAGGGGTACAGAAAGCCATGGTTACTTGCTATTCTCTAGTAGTCGCAGAGACGCAACCACCACCTTGATAATCCGCATTTCAGCTTTAAAAAGACATTGACAAAGAGCCGTATCTGTGAAATGTAACACTGCTAATAGACAAGGCGTTTGATGCATTTCACAGGATGTCATCTTGCAGCAAATAAATACATGTCTCATACATATTCATGCAAATTCTGACCTTCTGCAAAGCAATAATGCTATATCTTATCTGATTACAGACATATAGCGAATATATATCTCTAGTACTTTATCTACCAATGCTGGAAATAAATGGAGCCTATCAGAGCAGGACATACACGGACAGGGTTTAGGATTGTGTGTATGTGTGTATGTGTATGTGTGTGTGTGTGTGTCATAAAGTACAGTGAAGAGACAAGGAACAGTCAGGGGGTTGGGAAGAGGGAGTGAGATAGCTAAGGTCAATCCACCCCTTAGTGTGATTTATTGGCACATTACAAGGCTAGTGCTACACGTGTATGTGTGTATGTGCGTGTGTGGCAACGCAGATAATGTGTGAACGTGCGCGAGCTTGTCGGCCTGCCCGCCTTCCTGCGTGTGCACATGCTCAGTGTCTCTCTGCCCTGTTCAGCCAGCTATTGGATGGTGCAACCTCTTGGGTTTTTTTTTTTTTTTTTGCTTAACGACAGCCTTGTTCTTTATAGGTGTTCTCTCAACTGTGCCATTACTCTCTGTCCTTCACTCCCTCCCTCTATTCCTTCTTTCCCTCCCCACTCACACACACATACACACTCCCTTTTCAAACAATTTAATCAAGGGGCCATGCGTCCACAGGCCTCCCTCCTTTTTCATCACGTTGTTACTCTCTGGGGAGAAATATAGTTTTATGGGATTTCTCTCACTCTTTCTCTGTCTCTATCGCTTTCTATTGTTCCCTCCTTCTCAGTCTGCTTCTTCCCCTTATCTCTCCCTCTGCTTCAATATCTCCCCCTCTTCTTCCTCATTTATCCTTTATCTTTGTGTCCCAGCTCTCACCATCATTTAGTGGTCTTTTCCCTCTTTGCTCAAGCTGCACCCCTTTCGTTCTTGCCGTCTGTCCCCTCCCCCCTTTCCCCTGCTCGTCTCTTTTCTACCTTAACGGCTCGCGCAAGAGGCGCACGGCAATCAAATCTCTTCTAATCACAAGCCAATAGTCCATTAGCAACACAGCTCAGCATTATAAAGAGGAAAAGGTATCATGTAGGATGCAATAAAATGTCTGCAATGAATGTTAACTATGAGAACAGAGGCAAAGGCGGTAAATCAAAGCTGCGTTAACGGAACACTTCTATTCATCACTTCAAGCAGTACAAATTGTCAGCTATCTAGTTAGCATGTGCAATCGCTCAGAATTTGTCACTTTGAGAGTAAAGGCTTGAAAATACCCAGAGGAACTTAGTGTATGTGGAGTAACATGCAATAAGCTCCAACTTATGAGTGCTCCTGTACCCATAATAGCTAATGGCCACACCTTGACAGTTCATATAATCGAATTATGAATGGAGGGTATGACTGTGGGAAGTGGGTTTCCAACCAGATTAGGGTGTGAGCGCATCATTTGTAACTTTGCAATCCTTCGAAATTGCTCAGGAAAATGAGATTCTGCTTCAAACAATTCAATTGTTTGCCTTCTGCCTCCTTGAATTGATTTCTCCCTGATCATTACACTGCTCTTACTGGCAGGTTTGCGCACGCACACACACACATATACACACACACACCCACTCACACTCACACATTCCTTTTTCCCCTATCAATGTACCTGCTGAAAGCTTGTAATGATCCATCAGGACTACTGAATGGACCTCCGGTTGCCTCTCAGCTAGGGAGGCACATGGCGGATATTGCAGCAAAGCAGGACTTCACACATACACCTTCAATTACAAACACACGCACCGAGGCAAAGATACACTAGGAGGCACACAGTAATGACTAAATATTGCATGCCTGCCTTAATGAAAGAAAGCCAACTAACAAATAAAGGGGGACATAAAACAGATAAAAGTATGTACACAGTGATGCTTTCCAAATATCCATTTCAGACTTTAACCAGCTATGTGTGCCTGTGAATAACAAGAAATAGATGAATATCGCAGCAGCAAGGCAATGGATCAAAACATGTTTTCTAAAAAGCATTATGTGTTAAAATCATTACTGTTCCATTATATGTCCATAAAGAAGATTTAAAGACCAAAGCAGCAATCAATCGGCATGACTAGATTAATTTGTTAGCCATCCCTGTGGCTCTAGAGCTTAAACCTCGCTACTTAACCTTGTTGACCTTCTCCCTCTGACTCCTCCTTTTTTAATTTTAATAGAAAATATACAACTGTGGAGGTCAAATTTGTTAATACTAAATTAATTGATAAATGAAAGTTCTAGACTGCAAAGTTTATGTACTCTTGTCCTCAAAAAATGGATGTAACTACAGTGTGTATTTTATATAATGGGCTTGTGACTGATGAAATACATCATGATTTGCTGAAATATGCATAAGGGAGGCACGATGCATTAAAGGAAATGTATTTCATTTGTTGTGTGTGATGAATCCTGATGAACTGAGTGGAGTTTCACCATCCCCATATGTATTTTGGTCACAGTGTATTTCATCTAAATAAAATTCCCGTTAATCATACACAATCACATTACATCTGGCTATGAAGGGTAAACCCGACAGATATCGTACCAGGTCTTAAACAAGTATGCTGCATCTAATCCGAGTGAACTGAGATAATGAGTATTTTTCTTTTTTTTTTTTTGTTAAGATTCAAGAAGTTAACATCATATGCACAGCAGTACTGAACAATGGAATTCTTAATTTGCAAGTTCCCTTCACATGACTAATATGAACAGTTAAGCTAAACTAAAATGAAATGAAAGAAGTAAAACTGTACAGTTAAAAACAATTAAAACTAAACTAAAACACAATAAAGGAAATAAAATGTACAGCAAGGAAAAATAAATAGGCAAAATAAAATTAAGCATGTACTGTGTGCAAAGAGTAAGTGTATCAAGGTGCATAAATAATTCAATAAAATTTTGTGATGTGATGAACACAATTCTCTAGAAAACAAATTCAACATATTACCAATCAGTTCATGTGTGGCTTAATTTAACTGATAAAATACAAACCGTATACCATGAGCACCAGTTTTTTTTCATTTAAGGGCAGAAGTTTACATCCACCTTACCCAAAAACAAGTGATGAAAATATTGCATTTCGGTGTGTGTGGAAACAAATGGATCTGATCTGCATCTCCAAACTGACAACAACAACGTACATGTTTGCAGGACCCATCACAGATGATGGACTGCACTGTCATCGTCACTGTCATTCTGCACTTTAAATTCTGTTGAGTCTTTCAAAAAACAGCTGAGGACCCTGTTGTTTAGACAGGCTTTTAGTGGGTTCACGACAATTTGCTTTTATGTTTTTATGCCTGTGTATATAGTTGTGGTTTTACGTATCTTACTTTTGATTTTACTATAAAACACTTTTTGTAATTCCACACAGCCGCAGTATGGCCACAGCAGCAGTTATTGTGTTTACATGAATTATATTGCATTTGAAGACATCTGATTACTTATATTTATTTGAAAGTCACTGTGAGCATTATTAAATATGCATTGCCTGTCACGTGATACTGTAATTAGTAATTAGTGTTCTGTATTAGCAGCTGTGTAATGACCTGTCCCATGTTTTGATGAAGGGCTGATGGACGAAACGTTACTGGTGTGAATGAATATCTTCTTGGGAGCTCACAGATTGTGTGGACCTCATCTTACTTTTCATTTACATATATGTCAGAAGAATAACTTTACATAATAATCAGTTATATTTTTTCACGTGATACTGACATTTTGTAAACAGTTCCATATCTTGCACATTATGCACATTATGTAAATATGTAAATATATTTTTCGCTATTAATAGTAGTATATATTTTATACCTGATGCTCTTCTCCTGCATGCCACTTTTAAATGCCACCTTGTGTTGGCTAAATTATTCTATCTATATAATTTAATACTTGTACTTCTGACTACCTTGACCTCTTATGGCATTCAGCACAGTCGGCAAAGTACGATTTTCATTGTATAGGGAAACCTGTGTCTTTACCGTACACATGACAGTAAATCTTTAAATCTTGAATAAAATACACTTGTGAGCCTATTA
>JAPTGZ010000013.1:13813856-13824202 GCA_029814645.1 Fowleria isostigma
AGAGGGGTTGGTGGAGGGGTGGTGAGGGGGGGTACATACCTCCGAAGTCTGGCCTCAGTCGAATATCATATCCCTTCAGTAGTTTATCCACCGTTTCCTTCACGAATGACATGTTGCCCGGTTCATTGACGCTGAAATGGCACCAGAAATAAAAAAAAAAAAAAAAAAAGAAAAACATCACCTTGACTGGTTTTAGAAAATCAGTCCGACCAATAACCTTGACTTGACAAAACGACAAGAGCACTCACCTTTTCGCGCAACAGACAATCGAACCGACAACCAGTGCGGAAAAGACGCGAAATTGCCGAACCCTATGCAAAGCCAACATCCCCCCCCCTTGTTCCTATTATTGTTATTATTAGTATTTTCTCCCCGTTGCTGACACCAATAAACAACAACAACAATAACAACAGCAAAGAATCCCAATCAACAGTCGAGACGGTTCCGGACGCTCCTAGAATAAATCCATTGATTTGCCCCAAAAAAGGGGAAAGTCTGCGGCGGAGGTGTGAGGACGGGGTTGGAGTCAGCAGCTGGTGGATGGACTCAGATTTGGACCATGGGCTGACACATCGCATCCCCTGGTTGTGGAACCTGGCTCCGCTTGTGTAGCCGTCTCTGACTGTGCAGAGAAGGGGCTCTTACATTCAGGAGCTGAAGCGCATATTGATGAGGAGGGAGTACAGGGATGCTGCTGCTGGTGGCGGTGAAGGCACTCGGCTTGTTCAAATCACAGACGAAGCCCAACACTTACACACTGTAAAAAATACACACCAGGAGCGGGCAGAGCTGGCGAGTTTTGGTGCGGTTTTTTTTTTTTTTTCTCTTGTTGGGAAAAGACAGTATACCATGATACTGTGCGCATTTGTATTCACAGTTCTTTGAAAAGCTGTGATTCTAGCACAGGTTTCTGTTATTTCCTAGGCTTCTACACATCTACACTTACTGTATGCGTTTAAAGTAACAGGCGCATACTTTGAACTATAAAAAATAGCTTTAAAGAATATATATTTTAAAAATTTAATACAAAAACAAAACAAACAAACAAAAAAAAAAAAAAAACACGCAAAAAAAATACAAAAAAACAACAGCCCCAAAACAGCTATATGTATAAGTAAAATGCAAAATTAAAGTAACGATCATAAATCAAAACACCAAACGGATCAAGTAAAACATTCCCACCTGTGACAAGACGCATATTTTGAAGTATAAAAAAACTATTCTAAAGAAAAAAAATACAAACAAAAAACAAACAGAAAAATACCCCCCCAAAACAATCCCAAACAGCTATATGCGTAAGTACAATGCAGCATTAAAATCCTGATAATAAACCAAAACATTCCAATAGAATAGAATAGAATGACTTTATTAATCCCAAACTAGGAAATTGGGTGACAAGACGCATGCTTAGAACTCAAAAAAATAGGTCTAAAAGAGTCTAAAAACAAAGTTTACGTCCCCTTAACCAACTTATTTTGATCCATTTCTCATAAATACGTTTCCAATTCCAAATACAAAGTTTGTTTCTAACGTATATTCCATTAACGCCATCAGAACTCCCTATAAAGATGCAATAATTCACAGTTCGAAGAACTAAATATAGGTTCCCTTTACTTTTCAGGATTTCCTAAATTTATTTATTTATTTTTAATTTATTATTGTACATACATAACATTAATCAAAGACATAATAAAACACTAAAGGCCCAGGGAGAAGCAGAAAACCAAAAATGGCTTGTTTTAAAGCCTCCACCTTCTACCTAAACATTATAAAAGTTATGAAACTTCCACAGCCCACACACACATTCAGAATTCATTAAAAAAAAAGACTTCAATATATTCAAAAAAAGATCAACAGTGATGACTGAAGAACATTTATTTCCTTTATAAGTTGCTCTTATTCTTCATCTTCCTTATAATTCTTCGTTACTGGGCAATATCCCCCCCTGAGAAAACCACAATTTAAAGCCTACAATTGGACATTTTTTACAGTGCTCCTCACACCACCAGCGCCAATCCCCATCCCCTGTGTTTCCTATAAAAATGGCGGGACCTTAACAATATCGAGGAGGGACAGGCTGCATTTATCAACCTATAATCGATGCCGGTGATAGATTAGACCCTTAGTCTTCTATAATGGTTTCTTTCCTTTCGGAAAAAAAATGTGGGGTTCAACCATAAATTATTTAGTTGAAGAAATACCGAAGCCGATGTTGGAGGGACATTCCGTGGATAATTGGGTCCGTGCGTGTGCGTGTGCGCGTGCTGTGCGGGTCAATTGGAGAATGTCGTAAATAAATGATGCGGTTGTTTTGAGCAAGGTGTCAGTGAGTTGTGTTAACCTGTCTTACCTCGTGTCATAGATGGCGAACAACTTCTTGTTTCCGTCAACAGCGTTCCTGAAAGACACGGGTGATGACATCATTATTGATGAAGCAGCTTTGAGCCAATTGGAAACATTAAAGGGAGGTTAAACCGATCAACAGTGACATAAGCAAAACTACCCTGGGTTCTGAGGGGCAAACGTGTATTTATGAGGTTTGTCAGACCTAAAGGATGAGCAGCAGTGATTGAACTCTGTTGTGTTGATTAGTTTGGTGAGATAATCGATCAGGGAGTCCCACGTGGCTCATTTTTAACCCACATTCGTAGCTTGCAGTGAACCTGAAGTCTAAAACAGTGGGTTACCTCTAGGGACAATATTGAGAATCAGTGTTTTTTTTTTCTTTTCTTTTCTTTTTTTTTTCCCCATTGGAAGACTCCTTCACCCCCTGCCTCTCATCCATCCATCCATCCATCCATCCATCCATCCATCCATCCATCCATCCATCCATCCATCCATCCACACCTCTGTCTCTCCCACTCTCACGTCCACCGGTCCAACACTGCAGGAGCTGTCCGCACCAGGCGTGGTGCTGAAATCAGCCTCTCGACGGGACACACCGATGTGTCTTGCATTTCACGCAGCTCCACTTCACAGTCTGCATCTCCAGACAGAGGGGGGAGGTTAACTAGCACGCACTAATTACTGCGCACAACGTGGATCTCGGCTACCCTCTTATGGCAAACGCCAGGATGATAACAACTTTGGTTTTAACCTTGTCATGAATGAATTATGAGAAAACCTTAGTCGAGATTTTATTTTTTTTCCTGAATGTTTTTATTCCTCTTTTGGCATGAAAAAACCCCAATGCAATTTTTTTCTTTTTTTTTTTTTTACCTATTTTTCATGGAGTTACAAAAATTCCCACTCAGCCGGACACCATGTGTTTAATATTTGAAGCAAAGAAATATGTACAGTTGTGCTCATAAGTTTACATACCCAAGCAGAATTTATGGTTCTTTGGGCATTGTTCAAAGGAGATGGAGAATACAAAAAAAAAAAAAAAAATCTTTCACTCCTGGTTAGTGGTTGGGTAAAGTCATTTATTATCAAACAAATGTGTTTGCTCTTTTTAAAATCACAGTGACAACAGAAACCATCCAAATGACTGATCCGAAGTGTACATACCCTAGACCTTAATACTCTGTATTGGCTCCTTTAACTTCAATAATAGCTTCAAGTCTTTTATGGTAATTGTGGATGAGGCACTTTATTTTCTCAGATGGCAAAGTTCCCCATTCTTTTATTTTTACTTTTTATTTAAACATTTGTATTTTTAACAAGACAAACCAAACAATCCTCTGACATAGGACCATACTAAAAGTACGACACCAATCACACACACAAAGAGACTAACCCCTGTTTCTCAATCAGTCATCCAAATACAAAACAACACAGTTCCATCTTTTTTTAAGCATGTCCATTCTTAGTTGTAGACTTGCATTCTCTCCATCATGTAGACCCTTTTCAGTCTTTATATTCACTATAGTTGGTGGTTTTATATCCTTCCAGTTGACAGTTATCTTCTTGGCTGCCCATTCTTCTGGGAAAACATCTTCAGTTCCTTTAGATTTTGGGTTTTCTTGCATGAACTGCATGTTGGAGACATCCCCCAAAGCAGCTCATTGATATTGACGTCAGGAGACTGAGATGGACATGCCTTCACCTTCACTTTCACTTTTTTTCTGCTGTAGCCAATGACAGGTCAACTTGGCCTTGTGTTTGGGGTCAGTCATGTTGAAACATCCAAAACCACCATGTGCACATTCTGTCAGGGTATGTAAACTTATGAGCACAACTGTATCTAAAAAACGCAATATCAGAAAGTGATCAACTGTATGAAAACTGAAAAAATAAATGAATAAAATAAAAATCTTAATGCTGCATATCTGATGGTTTCTCACATTTTAACATACTCTGACATTAGTTAGTACTCACTTCAAGGAGATAATATACAAAAAAAACTTTTTTGTTTAAGAACACTTAATTACAGTCTATTAACAATTAGCAATTGATTTACACTCAAACATGTTACCATAGATAAGGTTTATCAAAAACAGCAAATTACAGTAATGGTATGAATTCCATTGTATGGAATGATGCATAAGCATCCACTGTGTTGACTAATATGGAACTAAAACAACCAAACCCATGAATATACAAGAGAACAGCTGGAAAATAACTGTCCACTGTAGAGACCACTATTCATGAAAGGGTTAAAACTTTATTGAGGAGGTATTGCTTCCTGATGTGAAATCAGGGTTACTAATAAAAAGTTGGAAGATGAACTGAAATGACTTAGAGGAAATATTACTTTAAAACTTTCAACACTCTGGAAACTCAGGTTCAAGCTTTCTTAATATCCTTGAAAACATTTTAACCCTATAAAACCATTTGTATAATATTTGCTATGTCAGATTCTGAGACCCCAAGTATTTCATGTACTGAAACAATACATAATTGATAATTCATTCTTAATAGTACAGTTAAATTGTGTTAAAAATGTATATATCAAATTTGATACTGCAGGTATATAAGGAAGGAGAGAATGGGGTTGGTTGTTACACTCATATCTCAGCCAGCAGGGGGCGCAGTCACAAAATAGTGGTTGTGACATGACCAGAATTGGGAACACAGTAAATGTATACAGTCTTTGCGAAAGCTAAAAAATCAGGTTAGAAATGTAGGGGCAACAACGGACTCAGAACTAAACTTCAACAGCCACATTAAATCAATAATATCATCATCCTTTTACCATCTCAAAAACATTGTTAGAATCAGAGGTTTACTGTCTAAGCCAGACTTAGACTTATCTATGCATTTATCTCTAGCAGGTTAGACTACTGTAATGGCCTTCTCACTGGACTTTCTAAACGAGCTGTAAGACAACTGCAGTACGTCCAGAACGCTGCTGCTCGGGTCCTGACTAGAACCAAGAAGTACGACCATCAGATTAGTCCTGTGCTCAGTTCTCTGCATTGGCTTGCTGTGGCTCTGAGAATAGACTTTAAAAATAAATCTCTCCATGGTCTAGTACCAAAGTACATCTGTGACATGTTGGTCCCATATGAACCATCTCGGACCCTGAGAAAGTCAGGGACTGGTCTTCTGCTGGTTTCCAGAGTCAGGACTAAACATGGTGAAGTTGTGTTTCAGTTCCATGCAGTTAAACTCTGGAACAGACTTCCTGATGATGTGAGACAGGCCTCTACTCTGACAATGTTTAAGTCCAGGCTGAAAACAACTCTGTTCAGCTGTGCATAAAATAACTGAAAAGGTTCTGTCTGACCTCTTTTGCTTTATTTTAATGATGTGTTATTGATTATGTTTAAATTGTAATTGTGTGTTTTTAACTTGTCTCTTTTCCATTTTTTTTGTAAAGTACTGTAAATTGTCCTGTATATGAATTGTACAGTACAAATAGATTTGCCTTGCGTCGATGCTTAACCTTGACGTGAGAGGATATGACTTTTTTTCATGTCAGTTTGTAATGTGAATTTCATGGTTTTTCTTCTGAGCTTTTACACTATAGATTTCTAACAAAAGAAGTTGTTACCATCAAAAAGTATTAAAGAAAAGCTACGGTTTCAGTTGTCATTTGCTAGCCAGCTGGTAACTGGATAATTGCTAGCTTTGTTGCCAGCCAAAAATTCAAGTTGGGGGTTGGTTGTCATGTGTGACCACCTCTAAATAGATATGGAGAGAGGTTTTTCCGGAGATAGAATTTGCAACACAACAGACCGTGCCATCCTAGCTGCCAACTCCATTGGACCCCAGCCCACCCCACTATACTATTCTATATTATTATACACAAAATCAGAAAACTAATAAATAATACAATAATGTGTGCAAAATTATGTAAAACTAAATGTGATCCATATAACGTGTTAAATATTCAAAACATACTGTACAAAATAAACAAAAAATGAGGTGCAAATTTACCTCAGGTAAAGATTTCTACTTTATGTTTTACTTTGCATGATCACACTTCACACTTGTATTTACAGTGGGATCCCTCTGGCCTTCCTTGCTGCAAGTTTGGCGCCCTCCACTGGGTGGCGCCCGACGCAACCACCTACGGTATATCGCCTGACGGAAGAACCGCCACTGCCTGGACGGACTGAATGACTCATTCCCACAATTTGCACTCAACACGAATCATCAGAATATCTGCGTTACATATTGTATGAAGAAATGATGGGAAATGCGTAGGAAACTCGATTTATGAAATGACAGAAAAAAGAGTAATCCTTTGAAAAATTAAAAATGTTCAGATTGAACTGAACTAAAATTATTTTAACATCTTTGATTAGCATGATTAATCAGTGTAATTTTTGTATTTCACTAATTGTTTCACCAAATGCTTGACATCCCTGATTTAAAGGATTTCTATTCTGACACTACAACATCTAAAATGTCTGAATGTGTTCTGGTCCTAACCTTGGTCTTATATCACCTGGAAAGGCAAATAACGCAACTGCATAGTTAACAAAACTGAAAGTAGTCTATTGTTGTTATAATTGTGTCCTTTTGTGTGTATTTTTTATTTATTTATTTTTTTTTTGCATTGATAAATATTTTTTGGTGTTTATTTTCCTTTCCTGTTGTATCACTGTAAAATGATTAATGGGTGAAAAGGAGGAAAACCCAATAAAAAGTAAATTACAAAAAAAAAGACAAAAAAAACACCCACCCTATCCTAATTACCATGTGTTAAATTGCAACTGTAACTGAATAGTTACTCATATTTTGCATTCTAAATACGTAATCCCGTTACATGTATTCCGTTACTCCCCAATCCTGCTCATGCACAGACTAGAGACTGGGCTTATTGCTGTTGCAGTCAACAACAGGAGTGCGTAAAAACCCTCACACCCCTCTCCTTTCTCCCCCAATTGCGCTGCCCCTGCACCTCCTCCTCCTCCTCCCAATCCACCAATGGGGAGCACCTATTAAAAAATTATCAGACTCAGTTGCAGCACTTGATTCTCCCCTCGCACCGGCAGTCGGCGGTGTCGCAAAGAACAGACCGAGGGGGGGAAAAAATGTGGAAGGCATCCAGTCTGTGAGGCAGGAGGAGGAGAAGAAGCAGGAGGAGGCGAGTGATGCTGGTACTACAACTGCTGCCTGCTGCTGCAACACCTCTGGAGGCGATGCAGAAGACGCGGTGCAGCAGGCTGTAAGAGGGGGGGATGCTGGAGGAGATGACCAGACTACTACAGCACCGCCTGATGGGGACCCGCTGATTGGAGAGAGAGAAAGAGAGAAGGCAGCCCAAGACAGAAAAAAAAAAAAGGAGAGCAGACAGCATACACGTACGGGAATTAGGTGACCGAACCTGTGATCGTCCGGTTTCTACAGGATCCCCACATCGCTGTCTGAGAAAAAAAAAAAAAAAAAAAAGCCAAAATATACCAAGCATGGATCCGCATTCAGGTATCCCTCCCTCCTTTATCTTTTTTTTTTCTTCCAAGCAGACATTGCATGCAAAATATCAATGAGCGTCAGTTTCATGCGTCTCTTTGGTGATGGGGGTAAGGTGATGATGAAGAAGAGAGGGTATTAAAAAAAAAAAAAAAAAAAAAAAAGAGGAGGGGGGGATGGCCCGTGTGGATGCGATTTCAGAGGGAGATTTTGCACACCGGTGAAGGCACTGCAGAAAGAAAAAAAAACAAAAACAAACAAACAAAAAACAAAAACCAATTTGTCCTCCTTTGTGTCGGTCCGATGTGAAACCTCAGCTTTTAGAGTCTTTCCGGAGGTTCTGACTCACAGCTAATGCGCGTCAAAGAGTTGCGGATTGCCGCCTCATTGAGCTGAGATTGTCCCACCGCTTGATTTAGTGATGCCTTTAATGGTCTGGGGTAAAGTAGTTTCTTTGTGCGACTTTTCAAGGCTGTGATAGGAAGCTTGTGTCAAAACGTGACTGATGATGATGTGGATTTCATTTTTATGTTGCTGCGTTTTTCCTGTTTTTCTTTTGTGTGTGTGTTTCAGCTTTACACAACAAAGTGAGCAGAATTCCAGTCATGGCATGGCTCATCCTTTGTTTCCTGCTCCTGTGTGGATGTCAAAATAGGTAGGTGTACAGGTGTAAAAAGATGTAAACCCACGTTGTATGAATGGAGCAAAATATATAAGGCTTAACCCTTTCATGCATGGATTATGAGAACCTAAGTCGGGATTTGTTTCATTCACCTTAAAGCATAAAAAAATACAATACGATTGATTTTTTTTTCAATAAACCTATTTTTCATGGAGTTCCAAAAATGTCCACTCAGCCGGACACCATGTGTTTAACCCATAAACACCCAAATATCCACCATCAACCAAAAGCATCCACTGATCTAAACTGTTCATCCATTAATTCCATCAATGCATGTAAATAATTGATGCAAAATGCAGTTATTCATCTCTTCATGGTCAGACGTGAGCTGTTTGGACTCCTAGGGAATGTGGAAACACTGTCATCTTCTACAACATTGATTCACCAGTAAAACCTATGGAGTTGGATCAGTGACAGTGGATGGAAATACTAGGTTTATGTTCAGTTAATGATAGATTTTACAAAAAAAAAGTGATGTTTTTTCAGTATTTTTCTGTTTTTATGCAATAACCTCTGACTTTACTCTTTTTAACTGACTAATCATGTAGGTGTTCTTAAAAACTCATGGAAAATAGGTAATTTTCTCTAGGAAAAACTGCAAAATTTGGTGGATAATACTTTAAAAAATGTTGATTAATAACTTAGGAAAGGTTAAAAAGAAAGAAAAAAATCATTTTGGAATTGACTCAAAAGTCATAAAAGGTCCTCGTGGGTTAATTTTTGAAGCATAGAAACATCAGAAAGTGATAAACTGTGTGAAAACTATGATATAAAAACATTGTTAATGTTGCTAATCTGATGTTTCTTACATTTTAACATATTCTAATACTAGTTATTACTCCATGGAGATACTACACAAAAATTTTATTTTTTTAAAGGAGTGATATTTTGCTTTTTTAAATGGAATTGTGCATTCAAAAACATTTCCTTGTGGTCGACATAAACTGCAAATGCTGGGCTTGGGTCTGAATTCTTCATTAATTTAACTCCACAGGTCCATCATTAACACAGTTTCTGAGTAATGACACCAGAAAGGTAGTTTTGAGTACTGGCCCTTTAAATGCAAATGAACCACTTCACACCTCACCACCTCCAGGTTGTTGACCGTGCTGCTCTGACTCATGTTCATTAATACAACCAATAACTCAACATTTTAGGTAATGGGCTCCAAGTTTGAACATATTTTCAGTATGGACTACAACTGCTGATGATGACAAACTATTGTCGTACTCAGAGAAACGTTTGTCGGAAGTCTTGAGTTATATGTACAAATGCCATGACGTAATTGGTTATAGATGTTAGATCTTAAAACTAAATAAACTGCTAGAATTTTAGCAAACAGTGCTGAGTGCAAAAAATAAAATCACCTCGACATTATCTGGAAAATCTTATTAATCTTAAGATTTTTTTTGTTTGTTTGTTTTTTACATATTTTTCTTATGTAAAAAAAAATCTTTGGAAAGTTTTGTCCCTATTTAGATGAAAAAAGAAAACAAATGTTCTAGAAATAAGGTTTTTTCACTTTCTTAGAAATCCTTTAGTGAAGGAAGAAAACAGAAAACGATAAAGTAAAAGAAAGAGGTAAAGTAAAGATAGAGTAATGACAATAACTGACCATCTTAGGTATGAAGAGAATTAGTTCATAGGTCAGAGGTCAAGTTTAAAACAGCTTCACATTTCCAAAACCAAGACAGACAAAGGTGTCAACATGAATATTTTTGTGCTAACATTATTGTGGTGAGGGTAGTTTAGTTTATTAGTTTATCTCGAGCTTATGCACTCTACGTACAGTGTTAATTACATATACATGTTCAGTATCAATACTGTTTATATACATCATTATGTGTACACAGATATA
>JAPTGZ010000013.1:13855675-13869035 GCA_029814645.1 Fowleria isostigma
GTCGTCAAATGTTGTTTTAATAGGAGAAAGAGTTAAGACCTACTGTCTGAATGTAGTAGACATGTAGTTGGTATTGTACATTCATTCAACATGTCCCAATATTATTGTCCACATATTGTAGTGTGATGGTTAGCACTCACAGACTCATTTAAAGACACCACTCTGATCAGGTTTAAATATTAAACATATCGACAATATATTTGAGATGACATTGTTACAGGGCACAGGGTTTGTCTAGGGTTGGCTGCATACATTTTAGGTCATACCCAGAGAACAAGTTACTTAAGAATGCTTTTCTTAGGCCTGCTAAGTCAAAAGCATATTTGTTAACTAGTAAACGCTCAGTCTGTTAACTTTAACAACGGCAGTGAGGTTTTAAAATGTAACTAGAAAACAGCTCATCACAATACAGTATATTCTTATATTTCTTTGTCAGTATATTGCAACCACATACTCCAACGTTTCTTATTCGAGCCCCTGGTTGCAGAAATTGCACACTATATTTAGAAAATTACAATATTCATTTTTCAGTAACTTATAATCCCGGATTCAGAGAGCTTCACCCAGACTGTACAGAGCGATATGAAGTGGGCAGAGTTTGAGCTCCCTTTTGCCTCACACACAAGGCGGGAGCAGCAAAGCATTAAGTGTGAACAGTTGAGGAAGTTGGCACAGGTACGCCGTCCTGCCTGCCAAAGCCTTTAGCTCTCCCCCCATGTAATGAAATTCACCAATAATCCCCTATTCTGATCTAACTGCCCTCCAATTAAGGTCTTGGCCTTTGTTCCGATAGTGTCCAAATACACACTGTGTATCGCGTCTGCGCAGGTATCCCAGCTGCCAAGTGAGCATCCGGAATGGAAATGAGTTAAGATGTCAAACACACGAACGAGGAATAGGCCATGAGCGAACCAGCTGCAACATCAGGCCAAGTCGAGGGCTCCATTAGGCTTTGGGACAACAAAATGGGAAGAAGAATATTTTATTTTTTTACTTCACATATACAAAGATATCACTCCTTCAGCCAAAAAACTGCATGCAATTCTGCAAAAAATAGCTTTATCCTTCATTTTTTTTTGTCCCAGTGATTCATATTCGATGTCTCTGTTAGCAATTTAACCCATACACACCCAGTGCTACTTTTATGGCAATTTCCAAATTAATTTTTCTCTCTTTAACCTTTTTTAAGTGATTTATCTACATTTGTTATAAAATTATCCTCTGTATTTTGTGTTTTTTCAGTGAAATTTGGGTATTTTCCTGTATTTAACCCATAAAGACTCACAACCATCCACTCATGTAAACTGTTTAATACCCCTTGATCAACTAATTCTATCAATACATGTCAATAATTGGTGTAAAATACAGTTTGTCATTTTTCATGGTTATCACATATGACCCATTTGGACATTCAGAGGCTCTGTAGTTACTGTGGAAACACCGTCATCTTCTACAACATGGATTCACCAGTAAAACCCATGGAGTTGGATCAATGACAGTGGATTACCATAAAAAAATTAATTACAAAAAAAATAAAAAATTTAAAATGAACAAAAACAGCCAAAATCATCAATAAAATGAACAAAATTAATCAACATATTACACAACAAGAAGAAAATAAGCTACAAACTGAATGAAATTGAAGAAAAAATAGAACCCATGTAGTTTGGTAAATGACAGTAGGTGGAGATACTTATTTTTACAGTTTTCTCTGTTTTGATAGAATAACCTATGAATTTACTTTTATCTTTTATTAACAACTATATGATAAGTAAATTAAATATACAAAAATGCATGCTTTTTACTGCAAAAAAAAAATGCAAAAAAATCTATTACAATAAATGGTGATTATAAATACTTTGTTTTATTTTAACCCATGAAGACCCAAACAACCAGTTTACTGATATAAACAATTTAACCCTTATTGATCCACTATCAATACATATAAATAACTGGTGTAAAATACAGTTTGTCATGTTTTTATGGTCATCAGATATGACCCATTCAGATGTTCATAGGCACTGTAGTTACCATGGAAACAGTGCCATCTTCTACAACACTGACTGGGTTTATGTTCAGTTAATGACGTATTTGACCTAAAATGTCACTTTTTTCTTCAGTTTTTTTCTGTTTTCAAACCCTCAGCTTTAATGTGAGCTTTAATGAACATCTACATGATCAGTAAATCCAATGCTAATTTTTTGGCACGTTCCAAATTAATTTATCTCTATATTTAACCTTTCTAAAATGATTTATCACAATTGACTATAATTTTATCCTCTGTGTTTTGGCTGTTCATTGAAAATCATTTATTTTCTTGTATTTAATTCATTGATCATGTAGATGTTCATTAAAGGTCAAATTAAAATTGAGGATTACTATACAAAAACCATGAAAATTGAAGAAAATGTGATTTTTTAAAAGCAAAACTAAATATAAAAACAAGTGTGTCCATCCACAGTCATTGATCCAACTCCATGGGTTTTACTGGTGAATCCGTAACGGTATTTCCATGGTAACTACAAAGCCTCTGAATATCCAAATGGATCATAACTGATGACCATGAAAAGATGAATAACTGTATTTTGCACCAATAATTTACATGTATTGATAGGATCAATGGGTAAACAGGTTTTAAGCAGTTCAGATCAGTTGATGGTTTTTTGTGTGGGGCCGTTTCGGTTTTTACGGGTTAAGCTTCTAAAAGCAGCACATGCTGTATCCAAAAAGTACTGAATCTCAGTCTGTATCTCCTCCATTGAAGCATAGCCTCTAAAGTAAATCAAAATAATAAAATAAACATCAATGAACATCTACTATAAGTGGGCACAGCACTTTGACGCAGCCATCTCCTTTCATTATTTTTCCTCTCAGCAGATAATTTCTTTTCCCATTTTCCCTTCAGTCTGTCTGTCATCAGTGTTTCCTCAGTTCTTCAAGAATAATTTGACATGATCACAAACAGCTCAGCGTCTGCTCGGCTTATTATTTTTTTTCCCTTTTTGGATCTGTGAGGGATTGTTTTGCTTGTTGCCAGTAACTGAAAATACATCACCTTGATATAAAGTGATAATAAATTATACAAATTGTTTTTTTTTTTCCCTTTTACTTGCTTTACACCAGTGATTCAATGTCTTACACTTACACCCTGAACTGCAGTAGACACACATATGATATTGTTGATTTATAAAAAAATTTATATATATGTGTGTTTTTCATTTTCATTTTATGTTTATTAAATCCTTCAAAAAGTACAAAATTGGCAACATGAAATCATGAGGACATCATATTTAACATGTAGGCTTAGCACAGCCAAACATATAGCATTAGGTACCAAGTAGTACATATCAGCACAATGTCATATGGTGAAGGATTTGACTTTTTCATTTTTTTTTTTGGAAGATAATGATATTTTTTAATGTTTCAGATCCATATCCAGTAAGATTTGACATGAAACACTGAATAGCAGGAGCTGATCTTGTGTATTTTATTTATTTCGGTGTGATGCAACACATCATGGTTAATCTGACTCTGTCTGGTTCCCGCTGACAGAGGAGCTCACCTCTGACCCGCGAGTGTGGTTTAAACAAAAACACACTCAAATATCCACCCACACGCACACATTTAAAGGCATGCGAACGAAATTTGGTTTTTGGGCCTTAAGCCTGCTGTCTAATCAAAAAGTGCTAGAAAGCCTCTGCAGCAGCGCCTGCTCTCACACGCACACACACACACATGCACACGCACACACGCACACGGTGATGGATATGTGCAAAGACACGGTTTAACAGCATAACATGTATGGTACCATGTTTTGTTTGGGTTTTTTTGTTTTTATCTGCTTATAACAGGTTTTTATTGAAATTTTTAATGATTTTTTACTTATATCTTAGTGATATCTAATGATTTTATTTATCTTAGTCTGTTTTTTAACTATTATTTTAGTCTTTTTAACCATGTTCAGTATCTGCTTGACTACTTGTCCATGTCTTTTGTCTGTGCTGTTCTTAAATTGTCTTTTGTACATGTCCTGTGTTTTTAATATTTTAACATGTATGTTTGAGATGCCCTCTCCAGGCTGTAAAACAAATCTACCTACTGGTATTAATAAAGTCACCTTCAACCTTGAACACAATACTAACCATGATGAATTATTTTTACAAATAAAACTTGCATTTTGCCAATCTATGTTTTCCCATCATACAGACTCATTTCTGTCCTGTTTTCCAGATGCGTATCCGGTTTCAGAGGTGGTCTACACGTGGACAAAGGGCGCTGCTAAGTCCGTGGTGGTGGCAGAGGACGGATCCAGACTCAACCAGTACCATCTGATCGGACAAACAGCCGGCACCGAGGACATAAACACAAGCAGAGGTTTGTGTACAGGTTTATCACACGATATGGAGACAAAAGGACCGGGACGTGTTGAATCTCAAAAAAAGCAGAATGGAATGAATGTTTCAACTTCACACTTGATGATGTTGGAAACTTGTTTAACCCATAGAAGACCCAAAGAGCCACTGGTGACACAAACCATCTACAGACAGAAACTGTTAAAGGGGTCATATTTATCTAAACCCACTTTTATTAGTCTGGTTCATTTATTTGTGTATTTGGACCCTAATAGTTCATAAAATTTGACTGTGAACCCTCCAGGTGCTGCAAAGCTATCTTTATATTAATTTAAGCAAAAATCAAGTGGATTTCTACAACCCGTTTTAATTCCTTCTTAATTTGCTACATCTATAACTAGTTATGTCACAACATGTGCACACATAAGGTCAAGACTTAACCAACATTTCTCCAAGTACGACATAATTGTCAGCAGCGGCGGTTATAGTCCATCCTGAAATGTTCAGTTGATGGTTGTATTAACAAACACAAGTCAGAGCAGCGTGGTCAACAACCTGGAGGGGGTGGGGCGTGAAGTGGCTCACTTGTATTTAAAGGGCTAGTGCTCACAACCACCTTTTTCATGTCATTACACAGAAATAGGGTTGAAGATGGACCTGTGGAGTTGAATTAATGAACAATTCAGACCCAAGCATAGCATTTATATATGATGTAGACCACAGGGAAATGTTTTAAAATGAATAATTCCATTTAAAAAGCTAAATATCACTCCTTTGATACCTGTCGATCCACTAATCCTATCAGTCCATGTAAATAAGTGGTGTAAAATACAATTTTTCATCTTTTTATGGTCATCAGATTTGGCCCATTTGGATGTTCAGAGGCTCAGAGTTACCGTGGAAACAAAGTCGTCTTCTACAACACTGATTCACCAGTAAAACCCATGGAGTTGGATCAATGACAGTGGATGGAGATGCTTGTTTTTATGTTCAGTTAATTATATATTTGACTGAAAAAGTCACTTTTTCTTCAGTTTTCTGTTTTTGATATAATAACCCTCAACTATAATCCAAGCCTTCATCAACATCAACATCTACATGTTCAGTGAATTAAATGTGGGAAAATACTTGATTTTTACTGAAAAAACTCAAAAGAGGTTAATATTACATTAAATGGTGATAAATCACTTAAGAAAGGTTAAATATACAAAGAAATTAATTTGGGAACTGCCACAAAAGTAACACTGGGTCCTTATGGGTTCAACGACTTGCTGTTAACCACTTGATTTTGCAAATTAATACAAAAGTGTTGCATATAAAGTGTAATATTAAATAATGTGATCTAACTGTAGATTAGAGAAGGTTGCGAGTGGAGATGGGCGTGCGAGCTGGAGAGTAAATGTGGGAAACATTTTCAGGAGATCAGAGTCAATGAGTGGAGGAGAGTAGCCTATCCCTCACACAACCAGCTGTCTACCGGCCTGGACAGCCCTGTCAAACAACACTTATCCCTGCGTGAGCCCACACGCGCACATACACACACGGAGCTCCATAGAGACCTGAGACCTAGGGTTAATCCTCCGCCACCCCCCCCCCTCTACACACACACATCCAACTACCCATCAGTCTTTGCATAAGCAGATGACATCACAGATCAGCGGGGATTGGTTGGTCGGCTGTCGCTGAGTGTTACTGTGTGTTTGTGGATCTGTGCTTATTGCAAATATATCCATATTAAAGTAAAAAATTTTTTTAAAAAGTTAAAAAAAAAATACACAAAATACAGACAGGTTAAATCACTTATTCATCAACTGAAAGAAAAATTTGAAGTCATGTGTTTGCCCGATTGCATTGCTTGTCGGGATTGGACAACCTCGCAACAGTGTAAGGGTGGGGGCAGGGGGCGTTGAAAGGCATCTGCTTAATACTCTTATGTAAAACGGAACTGTAATACACTTGCCTCCTAGTTTTATAGTAGAATCATTATTAAAAGAGTGGATTTCCCCTTGTTATTTTATACGTGTACCGTGACTGACATGACCGTGGTTCAACCAAAGGGTTAAAGGGTTCACTAATGGAGTCTGAACTGACCAGTTACTTTGAACTTGCAGAAACCTTAACATATTTGGCTTTTGAACGTCTTTAAATGAATAAAAGAAAGATTAAAAAGACAGTGTTATGGTCAGTAATGTCAAATTGTTCAATATAACTACATATTGGGATCATTTTCAGCGCTTCATTCTATATTTTATTTTGTCTTTTGGATTTACATCATCAGCTAAAGACATTTTTTGTTATTTTATGTTAATTATTTTTTATTAATTTATTTATTCCAAGCAGAAGAAACAACAAAAGTTTTTATGTCTGCAAGGTACTAATAGCAGAGCAAATACATTAATAAATAGAGGTGATCAAGACATATATAGTAATTGCCATGCACACTAGTAATGACAACATGTTTCTTCAATATTTATTGCTCAAAAAGGAGTGGGAAGAAGAAAACGTATTAAATTCCAATGCATTCTCTCATTTATACAACATAACACATGTACTTATTATCTTTATTTTATTATTAATTGATCACTGTAACTATTCTGAATGTTTATACACTGCTCAAAAAATTAAAGGGAACACTTAAACAACACATTTTAGATCTCAATTGATGAAACATTGCAGTTGAAAGTCATTATTCAATATGTAGTAGAGTGCGTTGAGAGCAAAATAATATAAAATGATCAATATATTAGTGTACATTGAATAACAATTTTCAACTGCAATATTTCATTAATTGAGATTTAAAATGTGTTGTTTAAGTGTTCCTGTTATTTTTTGTGCAGTATATATTTCATTCATGCAAATTACAAATATCATCATGAAAAAAATGTTTATGTTAAGTATCATGATAAAAAAAAAAAAAACATGTCAATTTAATATAGGATTTAAAGGCTGATTTTTCTTTCCGGGTGAGAGCTGGAAAGAAAAAAAATATGGTCACTCCACAGTCAGAGCATGCCATATATTTCAGAAATCTAGACATGGAACATTTAAAACTATTGTAATGATTAAAAATAGTTCCATCTTTAAATAAGGTATGAATTATGTAAACTATGAAGCATTTTAGGTGGAACTATAAATCAAATTAACCTTTAAATTTTCTTTTAGTACTTTTATAGATAGATACATGTACTTTATAATTTCCAAACTAGGAAATTTCAGTTTTTGTAAATTATTGACATTGCCTCCATTGACGTTACATGCAAGCTGGTATGAATCCACAAGGTGACATGCAAACACTACAGACGACTGATTAATTAGAAAGAATCACCACGACCATTGCATCATTATTGTAGATCACAGGACTAAACAAACCTGACATTTGTTACTTTTTCCTGGACTTTTTAATCATTGTCTTGGTGTCTGTAGTATCTTCTAAAATCAAAAGTAATATTCCTACTATTACAAACAGGAAGTGCATCCCTTTGACATCCTCCATTCAATGTAATATCAGGACTTGCATAAATATACAGGCCACTTTTAATTGGCATGGTAACTGTATGGATTATAAGCGTTCCATGTGTATGTCAGGGTTAGGGTTATGTGAACTGGAGATTTTGGCATAAATTGACACATGATCAAATGCCGCTGAATAACATATGAAAGGTGGAAAATGCGTATGTATAGCATGCCAAATGCCATAAGAACTGATGTGATAGACAATGCCATTTCTTGAGATCAGTCTGCGCCATTGCTTTTACAAGTGTCATTGTCATTTACCAAGATGAACAGCAACAACGTGGTGTTTCCTATAACTGTGGATGGAAAAAAGACCTCGTACCAACTCTGACACCAGTCAAGACCATACAGTGGAAAAACCTCAGAATTGCACCAAATCACATAACATTATTACATCTAGTTCTACTTAAAAAACATCTGGTACTATCTATATTATAAGAGGGAAGTGGACTCTATCTGTGTGACTTGGGTATCACACAAAATCCCGAAACAGCTGACTGCTGCAGTTGGGCATAGTTACATATTTTTGGTCAAGGAAGACATTAGCAAAAAAGGCAAGTTGATAGGACCCATATTTTGGGAGATATTAGAAATTTTGGAATACAATGGCCTCCCAATGGCCATCACGTTGCTATGCCCAGAATCATAGAATCATCACTGAAGTGGGTTACCTAGCAACAGATAAACAATCATTGCTACATTGCCAAGCATTTCATGTGCAGAAACAGACATGCTAGCTCAGAGGTCATTCAACTGAAAATGTCAGTGGAATTTACCAAGAAAGCAAAGGAATGAACTGTATCAAAGGATTTAGAACCCATCAACGCGCTAGTATTATGAGGTGTTCCAAAGTGCGGGGAGGTGGGAAGTTTCCAACATCCAATTAAGTGAAATGCATTGGAACATCTGTCAAAGTTGCAAAGTGGGGCCAAATTGAGCTCCCCCAATGTCACCGTGAGCTACAACATGATATCAACACAGTCATGGCGGCACACAGTGTGCAAGTTCACAATGAAAAAAAAAAATCGTCTTCCATCTCGTTCACAGATATGAGAACAATGTAGTCAGTAAGTCAGCAGTCAGTAAGAAAGCAAATAAGAGCTTAGATGTGTGGTCCTCCACATATCTTGTATATGTTCAACCTGGAGTGCTTTGAGGTGGGATGTAGACAGCTCCAGGTGGGATATATTCTACCTCCCAGCACTTTGGAACGTATCATTATATACAAGTGTCCAACAATCAGGTCATTCCCTGCAGAGAAACAGCAGCTATACCTTTAACAAACACAAACAGCATAAATTCACTTCATGGGCAACTCAAACTGTTAATGCATTATTAATTCTCTGAATAGAACTGATATGAGACAGGAAATCAATGTAGGAAAATCTTGCCTGAGGGAAAGACTCCCTGCATAAGTAAGTACTTCAATCTCAGGTTTGAATCTCTTTTTACATATACATTTATATGCATCCAACAGGTCTGAAAGTTCACATGACATTCCTTTGTCATGCCCCCACATGTATCAAACCACCATCTGGTGCCCAGTCTGTTGCAACAAAATGCCAAAATGTGGAACTGAAGGCAGAAAAAATATCATTCATGCGGCTCAAAGCAAATGTGTCTGGAAACCATCCAAGTCTGTGGTGGAGACTGCTGATGAGTTTCAGCTCAGGGGTCACATTCAGTCCAGTAGGTTAATTTACTTTCTGTATGTGTTTGACTCTCTTGCTAATAAGTTTGACCAAACAGGTGTGACACTTTTAGATGTGACTGTGTTGTATATTATCATGCTTTAAATGGATTATTACCACCTAGGAAGCAGTTGACAGGTGCAAATTGATTATTAGTTTCTGCTCAGGCATACAGATAAAGCATATCCTGAAGCCATTTTTAAAACGCTTATGCATTCTTGACAGCTCTTTTTTAACACTGCATGGTCCAAAGTGACCTTCGGAAGTTTGCAACAGAATCTTTAACCAAAGAAGTCAACAATGTTCTCAAGACACACACACACACACACACACACACACACACACACATATATATATATATATATGTGTGTGTGTGTATAAAACAAAGAAAAAATTGTCTCTGCAGGAGAAAGTGAAGGCAAAGGAAAGTAATCTCTGGGAGATTAGCTTTACCTTTATGCTTGATTAAAAGAAATATAACAGTCGCCTGCTGTTTGATTGGATCTGGACTTGCAAAAACAGCAAAGCAGTCATGTAATGCATGGCCTTTGTTGTGTTGTTAAGGTAAGCAGTAACAATACATCTCCTGTCTGCATGGCCAACAGTTGAGTTTGAGACACGCTGCAAAGGTCGATAACATCAGTGATAACATGTGGTGCCATGCACAAAAATCTCCGCTCCTCACAAGTATCGTAGCGGAGATTTTTGTGCATGGCACAAGTATCGTAGCTTATTTTGGCATAGATCCAGCTGATGTCATCATGTCGATGTGTGTGCTGATGCCAGCATATTAATTGCCTCCATATATATGCCAAGTTTCAAGTAAATCCAAAAAGGAGATGGTTTTTATAGTTATGTGAAATTTTGCACATTCTAAGTAAATGGGGAAAAAAAGATTTTATGCTGCTTAATTCTATGCTCTGTTCAGTTTTGTTAACTACTGGAAGAGGCCTTGACCTTCGGTGATTTCACATGTTGCAGTAAATTCTGATGCAGTGTCAGAAAACATTAAAATAATGGATACAACATGGGTGAAAAACACACTTGGGTTGTTTCACTGGCAGGTCTCTAAATGAGTTACCTTGAGGTGTATGGCATATATCCAGGTATAAAAAGCCATGAAATGCAAGAAAGTAAGATCAGTTTACTGGGCCTCACAGTTATTGACTTTAATACAGATAGAAATGTGGGTTTAACTCTTCAAAACCTGACGTGTCATCACTGACACACCCTGTGCATATGCAGTTTGGATGGCTCTAACTTTTTCACTGTGGAAAAATTCCATTAGTTTCTGAAACCTGACATTGAGCTTTATAGGTTTTATGGGATCATTATGGTAATTTTAGTCATGCCTGTACTAGAAGCTGAAGAAGCTGTTTTAACCCCCTTTACACAGTTGAGCGATGAAAAAATAGCCAGATCCCTCAACGATTTTTGAGTGTTTAGTGAATACCACTGTCATCATGGTCTCCTCAAAGTTTTGACTCGGTCCAAATCAATCTCTCAAAATACGCTCAAGGATCTCTCAATCTCTCAGTGATCTCTCAGCAATCTTTCAATGAAAGCCAAATCTTTGCACCCCAAAGGTAGAGATGGTTGAAAGATCAGTGAGGGAATGGGCTCAACTGGGTTCGGTTTCCTCGTGTGTCCACACATACTGCAACATTTTGGTTTTAAAACTCTTCTTTGCTTGTTGTAACTGTCAACATTGGGGTTTTTTTGTTTATGTGACTTTAGTTGTGGAAAAAGGTCTTTCCACCAATACCAGTTCCACTATGCCCAAAAAACACAAAAACCTTTCAGTGAAAGACAAGAGTTTTGGTGAAATTGTCATTTTTCCATAAGGCAAATTTCCATGCACAAGTTATATTCATGCAGTTTGAAGGTCAATGGAAAAACAACAACTGTCTTAGAGTTTTCTTGGGATTTTATTGAAAATATTAGCTTCAGATTTACCATGAGTCATCACTGAGTACATTTACATGCACACAAACAGTTGTACACGTATGCAGCTTATTTTACTTGGATACTTTAAATCAGGTCGTTTGCTTTCTGAATGGAGCATCTTCTGATCTAGACATGTGGGATATGTCGATATTATTTGAATGTTTAGGGATTGTTTGAACATGTGTGGGGCGCATTTGGAAAAATTCCAATTTGCACATTTTACCATAGGTTGTGATACATTAGCCTGGCCAGCCAATCCGTCTTTCTCCATGAGGAATCTGTCTGGAATCGCGGGGCTTGAATCCAAATATGTAGGTGGGACTAACAAGCGCCGAGTAAACCAATCACAGATAAGATGGATGTGATTACTGTTGATTAGTCAAAGAAACTTGAGAATACAGGGTGTAATCTGTAATTCAATCCTTATTTTTGAATCAAGTAAAGAACCGACAGCAGTTCTAAGGAGATTTGTGGACTTGGAACTGACTTTGACTTGTGCAAAAAGAAGCCGAAGCTGCAAAACACCCGCCCCCCCAGACTTGTGATTGGTTCAGTAGAGAGTAGATCGTGCATATTTCACAGCAACTGACCCAATTCCTGAATGTTTATCCAATATTGAATACATTGAGAAAACTGAATGGCTGGCCAGGCTAGCAATATGTAGACCCTGGAGTAAAGACAAAGATCCTCTCTGATGAGAGATGGATGTTCTGATGAAAATACTACAGTTTTGTTGGGAAGGAGAAACACACGTTTTGTTCAAACCTAGGACAGAGGATATTAATTGACATGAACAAATATTAGAAAACTGCCAAATTTTGGTGTTTGGTGGAATAAAAGAAAGAGTTTGATTGTACCACCAGTGGAAAACTCATGTAAACAGGAATATTAATGGAAAATTCATTTTTATTGACCATGTAAACCATTTACATGGAATATTAGGGGAAAACTTCTTATACTATTAGTGTACATGTAAATGCACCCAGTGACTGACAGAGCGTTCTTACTGATGATCTAGAACTGGAAATAGTGGAGATGGATGTGAAGTGGTGACTTTAATTAGCATGTCTAATCTTAGACAACACTCCCATCTGAGTTGGAGCTCTGTGTGGTGCAAAAGGAGATTAGTTTGCAAGTGTTTCTTAAACACTTGAGATCTTTAAGGATACGACTCCTTCCGTCTCAGACAACAGTTAGCTTCCTAAAATAACCCCCCCCCCCATCCCAACTCTAAAAGTAGACCCGCTTGCAGAAGTTCAATGTACAGTTTCAGGGCTTATAAATTAGCTATAGTTAGCTTTCCTCTTTGAAGCTGAATTTTCAGGCATAATAAGATCATTGCATGTTATCGCAACCTTAACTAATTTTCAGCATTTATTTTGATGCTGTCTTCTTACCCTTTAGGCCAGTGGTTCCCAAACTTTTTACGGAGGACTAACCCCTGAAATATAGTTTTTTTAGCCATGAGCCCTGAAACTATCAACTTGGTATTTTTTTGAGAGAAGTTAAATCTATTCTGTGGTAGCTATATCGTTTTGGGGTCAAACCATCAGCAGATGTCTCCACATTGGCTTCATCTGAAATATAGTAGTCCAGACCAGTGGTTCTCAAATTTTTTTTACAGTGGAGTACCCCAGAAATATACTTTTTCAGCCAAGCACCCCCCAACTCTCCAGCATTTTTGACTGAAAAAAATTTGGCAAAATTTGTTCGTGTGCCAAACGTGTCTGTTTTTATTTTCACAACTTTGTAAAGAAACAACATATAGCTGTAATATATATATATATATATATATATATATATAAATCCCACCCATGTCAACTTACCATGGTTTATATATATATATTTACTACATAA
>JAPTGZ010000013.1:13978680-13993029 GCA_029814645.1 Fowleria isostigma
AAAATAAACGTACCCCTTCAATAAAAATAAACTTGAATGGAAAAAGACCCCAAAACACTTTCTAAAAAAACAAACAAAAAACAAACCACAAAACTTGTAATAAAAAATAATTTGTACAAAGAAATAAAACTGGTAGGATTTTTTAAAAATTTTGTCCAATAAAATTGACTTCTACAAAAAAAAAAAGATCACTGTTTGAAAATATAAAACTTCATATGCCTAAAGAGAAAACCCCTTCACTTTTTAAATAAGGATTATCTAAGAAAAAAATAAAAACAATCCATCTTTTTAATTAAAGGGGGTGCTGTTTGCCCAAAAGACGTCTTGATTTAAAATTAAGGCCACCACAAAAAAGAAAAGGATGGGGTTAAAATTTTTAAGGCCTTTGGCTAATTTGACTAATATGAATGCTTGTTGCAATTGGTCCAGTCAAGCAACCAATCAAAACAGAAAGTAGGAGGTATGCGCTAAAGGCTCTAACTTAGCTTAGCTTAGCATAGCTTCTTCCAGCACACAGGTACTGCGATCCCCACCCTAACCTCCACATCGATCAGAAGGTGTTTGGATCAGCGCCGGTGTTTCCTATCGTGTCTCTGTGGATCTGTCTGTATGTTGTTGTTCCTCAGTGGAGGGTCATTTCTGCTCCCGGTTTCAACCCAGATGGAAGACAAAGCAGGTTAATGCTCACAACTCCCTTACTCACCCAAGGAGACGCCATCTCTTCCGGACTCTCTCTGACCCAGTTTCTGCGGGGCTCGGTGAGGTGAACACCAGGGCTCTGTGAACCAGCCCAGTTGAACCAACAAAAATTATTACAGTTTTGAAAAATATACAAAAAGTATAAATCACATGTAAATATTAGAACAAATGCATTGAAATCAAATCACACTGTGTTTATTTTGATGGAAATCCAGTAGACAGGGGGGAGAGACCCATGGTCTGGTTCAGTCCCTGTGCACCCCCCCACCCCGGCTGCTTTGGGACTTGGTGTCACTTCTAACCGCATCTGGTCAGTATCCTGTCGGGGGTGCAGTCCGGCTGGTCTTTGCATCTGATACTGCCATCAAACACCTTCCTCCGCTCACCAGACTTTCAGCCACCTTCCCCGTGGAGGAAGTGCTCATCGTGGCTGTGGAGACCTTCTCCGCCCATCTCCTCAGGTCCGGTCTCCTTTGCTGTCCATCAGGCTCAGACCCCCACCGACCTGTGCATGGAGGTCTGCAGCCGGATCTGGGTGAGCGATCCCCCCATGCACGTCTTTCAGTCGAGCCGAGAAAGGATCCCGGTTAAGCTCTTTCTCTACACCAGAGCAAGAGCATCGAGCTCCGCGGCGTCGGGCTTCTGCTGCCTGGGACCACATGCTGTGTGGGGCTGTGTTCATCCTGTCCCCAGTGGAGATGGAGTCTCCTTGGGTGAGGCGAAGAAGAGGCGAGTCAGGGAGTTCTGAACATTAACTGGCTTTATTTTTTCATTCATTCCGTCTGGGTTGAAACCGGGAGCAGAAACGACCCTCCACCGAGGAACAACAGCATATGGACAGGTCCATGAAGAGACGGCAACAGGAAGCACCGGCCGCTGATCCAAACAGTGCGCGATTGATGTGGAAATTAGGGTGGGGGGGTCGCAGTACGTGTCTGTTGGGAGAAGTTAAGCTAAACTAAGTTAGAGCCCTTAGCGCATAGCTCCTTCCTTCTGTTTCGATTGGTTGCTTGATTGGACCAATTCCAACAAGCACTGACATTACTTCCTTAGCATTAGCTACAATAGCCGATGCCTTAATAATTTTCACCCCATCCTCTTCTTTTTTTTGCGGTGGCCTTAATTTTAAATCAAGACATCTTTGGGGTAAACAGCACCCCCCTTAGTTTAAAAGGTGGATTGTTTTTATTTATTTATTTTTAGATGAAACTTATTTAAAAAGTGAAGAAGTTTTCTTTTTAAGCATATGAAGTTGTATATTTTCAAACATTTTATTTTGAATTTTAATTAAGATTATTTTTTAAAAATCATACAAGTTTTATTCCTTTGTACAAATGTTTTTTATTAAAAATTTTTTGGTTTTTTGGATTTTTTTGGAGATAGTTTTTTTTTCCATCCAAGTTTATTTCTATTTCAGGAGTACATTTATTTTTTAGATACTTCTTTTAAAATTAATGACAATCTTTTTTTTCTTATAGTGGATACTTTTTTGGGCTATTGCCCTTCTGGGCCACCATACATAATCAAAGCTAAAGGCCTTTTTTTTGTGGCAACATTTTTTTGGCCAAACAGTGTACTTTATCTGCAACAGAAACACTGATTAAAAGCTCTCAATCCCAGACAATTAAGAGTCGGGTCATCCGTGAGGTGAGAAAAAAAAATACACTGAAGTAAACAATTTGCAAGACCGTGTAATTTCATTTCCATATCAAACGCCTAATGTGTATTTGAGTGTTTCCAGTGAGTGCTGCTCTGCGTTATTATTTTCTTTGATGTGGACACGTTTGTGTTGAAATAAACAACAGTATCAGGAGGACTCGAGCCAGGCTGCTAAGCACACACACACTTCACCCTCGCAGCTCTCTCTGTCTGGATAGTGCTTTAAAAAAGGCTGTCAGATCAGTATATTGACTCTGCTTTTCTCTCCCCAGGAGTACCAGATCGATATTATCTTTGCTCAGACTTGGGTGGACACCCGTCTGCGCTACAACAGCAGCAGCATGCGGATCCTAACCCTTAACAGGTATAGTGGCTGTGCTGTCGACTGTCAGGGCCAGTGATTAGGTGACGTACAGACTGCTTCATTAGTCTGTTGTGCTGGTCATGATAATTGCAGCGTCTTCTGTTTATTTCAAGACACAGTGTGCAGAGTGTTTCTTTCTGTTGTGCTTCAAGATTTTCATACTGTGAATATCTCATTTGAGAACAATATTCTCCACTCTCTTGGGAAGAGGCCCGTAATTAATGGAACAAATTGATTGATGTGCTTTGTTTTCCTCTTGTCGCCTGGGTATTTTATTATCCTCTTATTGAGAAGTACAGCTGCCTCAGGCATTGGAGAGAAATCTGAAATAATTCAACAGCAATCATCTCTTACCTTCTGTCCCCCTCTCTCCCTCTCTGTCTGCATCTTATTCAACCAGCAATATGGTGGGCTTGATCTGGCTGCCTGACACCATCTTTAGGAATTCCAAGACTGCTGACTCTCACTGGATAACGACACCCAATCAGCTGCTCCGGATCTGGAACAACGGAAAAATACTCTACACACTCAGGTAGAAGCCAGGACATCTGCTAAACAATAAAAAAAGACCAACATAATTTATCTGTCAGTCAAAGAATGGAAGCCTGAGTGGGCCAAACAGTAATGCATTAACTCTTTCCCCCATAACGATGACATTTGACGATCTCCCACATACCCTTAATGACAAGTTTTGACACCTCTGTTATTTCACTAAAGATGTGATTTGACAACCGTTAGACTAATGTAAATTTACATTAATACATAGCATACACATTAACAGTGAGCTGCCATTGCTTTGGTCCAACTGGGAGTTCAACCCGCATCCTTAATGCTGTCGAATGCTAACCACAATGCCAAAACCCTGCCTTATTTGTATTAGTCTTAGTTTTGGTGCCGTTTCAGACATTAATTTATGTTTATTGTATTTTGGATGTGCCCGGTTAATACTCTTTAGTACTGGATTTAGGTACTTTATAGTCTGAAATAAGTATTGGTCTTTTCTCGTAGAGAGTTGAAATGCAGATTTAATTAATAGGAAATACTAATCACATAAGTTTGATGTATACATTTATAAAACTAACCAACAATAAAGAGAACCTCACTATTATCAGCTGTAACAATAAAGATGTAAGGATGAGTATTAATGATTACAATCCATATTATAAATATAAATTAAAAGGTGTATAAAGACCCTGAATTATTATATATTATATAATTCTTTCTGCTCCTTTATTTTTGGTACTTTGATATTTTATACTTTTACTTACCAGGGCTTTTTGAATGACTTTTATTTGTAACATATATTGCATTCTGTGTTATTGGTTTTTATACTGTATTTTATTCTGTTTTTTTCCCCTCATTTGCTCAAGTAAAACACGGTGTTCCTCCATCACTGCCAAAATGCAGCCTAAAATAACCTTTGTTTACCGCACAAGGACCTCTTGTGGCCAAGACATGTATGATGTATTTTCTAGCAGAAGCCAAGATTGAAGTGGGATGAAATATGATAGTTTCAGTTGCTCTTATACAGGCAGTTCAGTATAAGCCAATTAATTTTGATAGGTTTTTGCATGACAAAGACTCAGCCTGTCACATGTCCCTGTTCATGTTTTTCTCACAGTCAGTGGTAGAGGCAAAGGGTGTGTGTGTGTGTGTGTGTGTGTGTGTGTGTGTGTGTGTGTGTGTCTGTGTCTGTGTGTGTGGTTTTATGGCAAAATAACCTGCTGTGTCTCCAAAACCAACCTGTGACTGGCTATCTTCTTTTTTAATTTGAGTGGCATCTGAGTTTATGAACCCTCGAGCTCTGACATGAGCCTCTCGGTCTTGAGGTTCCAATTTCACCTGTGTATCTAGGATTTCAAAGTAGACCTGCCAGAGAGCAAATACCACCAAGAGTGTTTTGTTTGAGTTTGTTTTTGTCCTCAGCCTGTTGGAGAGCTAGCCGTATGTATGTGTGCTCTGCTGCATTAGGGTAGATTCAGGTACTGTTGTCAACAAGAAAATAAAGCCAAACACCATTTCCTTTGTGCTTTATGTTTATGAGAATGCTCCGTTTGTGGCTAATCTATTTACTTAATATGGAAGTTTATTATATAGTTAATTTATATTAGTTTATTACCCCACTACCTAAGAGGAAGGCAAGGGGTTTTGTTTTTGGTTTGGTTCCTTGTTTGTTTAGCATTTAGCACTCTACCATCAAAAATATTGGTTGAATTCATACCAAATTCGGTTCATAGTTCACTAGTGACCCGGAATAGAGCTGATTAATTTTTGGGAACAGTAAGTCAAAGTTTACATTTTTTATGAATTTTTAAAATCTTTTCTTTTTAATCCCATTTACTCAAAACGGGCAAAATTTCAAACGTCTGAGCAACAAAACTATCGGTTGAATTCATACCAAATTAGGTTCATAGATTACCAGTGACCTGAAATAGAGCTGATCACATTTTGGGAACAGTAGATCAAAGTTTTCACATTTTTTTAAAATCAATTTTTAAAATCTTTGTATTCTCCCATTTACTCATAATGAGTGAAATTTCAGTGAATTTGGGTGAATTCATACCAAATTTGGCTCATAGCTTGTCAGTGACCCAGAAAAGAGCTGATCACATTTTGGGAACAGTAGGTCAAATTTTAAATGTTTTTATAAATGTTTTAAATCTTTTTGTCCACCCCCCCATTTCATAATGGGCAAAATTTCAAAGGTCTATAGCAGCAAAACTATTGGTTGAATTCAGACCAAATTGGGTTCATAGATTGCCAGTAACCCAGAGAAGAATTGATTACATTTTGGTAAGAATTAGGTCAAAGTTTGCATGTTTTTATGAATGTTTTAAAACTTTTTTCCCCCCATTTACTTATAATGGGAAACATTTCAAAAGTCTGTAAAACATCAATTTGTCTCAATTTACTTCAACCCTAGCCCATATATAGAGGCAATGAATATCTTGACATCACCACATGCATAGACAGGACGACATCAGCTGGATTGATGCCAAAATAAGCTACAATATGTGCGAGGGGCGGTGATTTTTGTGCCTGGCACCACTTGTTATATAGGAGAAGTTTTGCGTAAATTCACATCTTAAAAGAAATCTATATAATATTCACCATGATTCCAAATACAAACACCCACTGTATTTAGCATCAGGATGAGGATTGTTGAAACTGTATTGATCTCAATATCACATTGATTCTGCGTGTTGGTCTTATTCAAAATTGATTCCTAATTGATTTTCTCTGTGAAAAACCTTTGGCCCACACACATTTTCAGCATCAAGGCCAGTGTTTTATTGTCTCAGAGTAAAAACACTCACTCCTACTCCTAACACTGAAACACAGCTTTGGCTCTGCTGCCTGGTAATTAGCCTGGTCCAAAATTATCCAATTAACGTTGTTACACAACGTAAACATACGCCTGTAGGCTCCTGCTGCAGCTATACATCTTAAAATAGTACAATGAAACCTATAGGCTTTAAGTACGTTAATGTGAATTTCATGAGCACATGCAAATGAATGTTCTTATCTTTTCTGAGCTGCCGTTTCTAAACATAGAACTGAAGTTGCATTTGTGATTTACGATGTTTTTCAAAGTATTTTTGTGGCAATCTGAGCTGTGTTGACATAAATTGGTATTTCTAATGCTTGAAAAATGAAAGAAAATGAACAAAACGTCCTCCCCAGAACCACAAAGCGCTCGGATTGATATAGTGCAGTTAATTTCACTTTTACTACTGCACGTCTCACTGATGAATTTGAATATTTTTGTTTCATTAAAATGGTATTAAATGTTAAGTGTGGTGTATGTTTTGGGGGCAGTTTTGCAGCTGACAGATCATTTAAGCATCTCTGCGGTTTTGTTATTGCTGCTCTCCACACCTAACGTCCACAATTTGAATATCCTGCTTCTAAAGACGGAAGCAACGCAAATCGAGACAGGTCAGCACACCTGCAAACAAGACGACAGCCAGCCTCTCCTCATGTGATTGAGACTCCCCTTTTGTGTTCCAAGTCAGACAGTTAATGAGAAATTGTACTGAGGACAAAGACAACAAGGCACAACCCCTTTTTTTCCATAAAGGTCTCATTTTTACACCCATTATCTCATTTGATGAAAATTAATTTTGCAGTGTTATATTTAAGTACCACTCTACACACACAGAGAATATAAATTAGCATCCAGGCTCGGACTTGTACATCTAACGTGCTGCACTTTGATGGAGCAGATCTGTGATAACAAACAACATTCATACTGTAGGCGAATGTAGCTCAAATCCAACCCCCCCCCCCCCACACACACACACACACACACATTTATGACCTGTAACTACAAAGGCCTGGGAGGTGACATTAGCAAAAAAAGTGAGGCATGGCCATGATTTAATTAACCATGCGCACAATAGGAAGTGCACACGTTTAATTATATTGTGCGCACGAGTTATTAAAACACATGAACAGGTTAATAAAATATGTGCACAAATTATTATTAAAACATGTGCCTGCGTTATTAAAACGTGCACACGAGTTACTAAAACGTGCACACATTTTATTAACTCAAACGTGGCTGTCATAACTTCCACTTTACTTTTCGGCCATGTTTTGTTTCTCCACATGTATCCGTTTCTGGCTCTCTCGTTTCACCTTTTCTGGAACACAAAGCCACAGACCGAGCAACAAGCACAGCAGAACTTCCATGTCATCGATTATTGTTACCGTTTACTATACCAAAACGTGTGTTTCGAGTTTCACGCCAAACTGATACAAGTTGTGTAGGAGAAAACTGACGGTGCTGTAAAACCGAATAGAGGCGAGCTGGTACGATGCAGCAGAAAAGCGACATTAGAAATTACAACGAACATTTGATTTATTTTTCCTTAAGTGATTCAAATTTGTTTTTTTGTTTTTTTTTAAATTACTGATACAGTAAAAAAGACATAGTGGAAGCAAACAAAAAAACCCAACAAACAACAGGCAATAACAAACAAACAAAAATAAAATAATGACAAATAAAAGCAATGGCAGCATCATATCATAATGAAAAGGGTAGAAAACATGAAGGGACGATAGGAAAAAGGAGGGAGAGTAAATGAAAGTAAGGAAGGGGGAGATGTGAGGGCAAGAAATCATTATTATAGTAATCAGGGATGGGAATGGATAAGAATTTAACAACTCCAGTTCCATTATTGATTCTGCTCATCGATCAGATTCCTCATCGATTTTCATTGGGGAGGGAATAAGAGTACCAACAGGTTTGTTTACATTAACTGTCTTTTATATTTCCATCTCTGCACAGAACACATAACATATAGTATGCACAAATAATAGCAGATGACACTGGGTCCGTGTTCTGTGTCGGTAAAATACATGTGAGGTACTTGCTGGAGCTGTGGTAGATCAGAGTTTACAGTGGATCTGACAGTGGTTTATCTACTGCTCCTGCTCCTATTTCCTATCAATTACATTGGAGCCGCCGCAATACCGGTGGAACAGAGCTGCGGACCGGTACCGATGATGCAGATCCGGTGGCGTGTAGCCTCAGATCTGTACCGAGCACGGAACAGTACAGGTGGTGCAGAACCGCGGCACGGACCCGTGGACAGGTGTCCTGTAATAGAACACCAGTACCGGAGGGCTGTTGCGCACAAGCATGGCTAAGTATCGTATCAAATAGGAAACAGTCATGCGGATGAATATCCTGCTGTGGACAAATGTTTTTGTCATATTGTTGAATTTTGTCCTTTGAACAAATGGACCTGGTGTCATCGACACCTGTAATACAGACTTCAGAACGTTTCTGCCTGGACGCCATGGCGGCTAGGTTCTGAATCAAAACAACGCAGTGTACGTTTGACATCATCGCACATATGCAACGAGAGCAGAATCAATAAGCAGAATCATTAAGTAGGCAGACAAACAATTCCAAGGAATTGGGCAACTGGGAACCAGTTCTCCAAAAGAACCGGTATCCCTGACAGTAATGATAATGGTAATAATAACAAGCATACAACAATATATAGTAATAATACTAATAATCTAGTTTGTTAGTATTATTAGTATTAGTGTGGCAGCAGCGGAGGCAGACACAATAGCAGAAAAAATAAGTTAACTCTTTCCTCGTAAAGATGACATTTGACAACATTTCTCCCTGTCCCCTTAATGATGAGTTTTGACACCTGTTCTATCACTAAAGATGTGATTTGATGACCATAAGAACAGGTTCTGTTTTTCAAATGTAACAGATGTGATAGATGAGGATGACCACAACCCATACTAGGACAACTAATGGGATTAAATAATACATTTTCTTTAAACTTTAAATTTTTCTTCATTTCTTATTTTTTGTCATTATTATCATTATTATTATCATCATTATCATTATTATGCATTTTAAGTCATTTTTAAATTTTATTTATCCATTTTTTATTTTGTTTTATTGTTCAAATTTTTTAAATTTTTTTAATTAAACAAAATAATAATACGTTTTCACTGTTTTTTCTGGAAGTTTGCCGAAGTAGTGACGATTGTAGCCACTGGAAAAAGAAACGACAGACCAGAAAAACAAAATGTTCCATAGGTAGAACTCATAACATGTGTTGTTCTTAGTAGGCGTCCAAGGGGGAAAGAGTTAAGCAATTAAATATTTTTAATAATTTATATAAATTCCTATCAGTTTGAGTTTATACAATTTAATTCCAATTAAAATAGCTATTAAAATTTGTTTTTTCTTTATTTTTAGTGACTCAAATTTAAGTAACATTTAACTACTTTTATTCTGGAAGCACTTTACTTGTAATGTAATGAACAATCAACCTATATAAGTCAAAGGCATCATCACACTAAAACCACATGTGATGCTGATAATTAAACAGCTCCGTCATTTTGAGGAATTTCACATATCATCAAAGCAACCGACTGTGATCTGGCCCCATCTGGTTGGAAGCCTGGGTTTCATACACTACTGTGCAAAAGTTCACCATTTGATCTGAATAATTATGAAAAGCGTACATTTCCGCCATGTGGTTTGGAGGCATTTTGAGTTGTTTTAATGTGTTCAAGAAGGCCAATTGTCTGATTCTCTTCTGTCTTTCTGCATTTTCCTCTTCAGGATGACCATCAATGCAGAATGCCAGCTGCAACTCCATAATTTCCCAATGGACGAACACTCCTGTCCTCTCGTCTTCTCCAGCTGTGAGAATTGGCATCTGCATGCACACATTTGCAGATATTCATGCATATTGATGCCTATAGATGTAGCACCTGCTGTTCTGTGAGGAAGGCAGTCAAGCTTTGTTTGCATGGCGCCTTTTCAAAGTCGAGGTTGCACAAAAATGAAAAGAACCCAAACAGACAAAAACAAAAGTGATGTCCTGGTACAGAAACCGTCCAGAGAGAAATAGGTTCTTCAAATCCTTAAAAGGGATTGCGATAGCACTGGAATTGACTTTATGACAATGTTAAATCAGAGCCTAATGTTTATTGTTCCATTTACTACTCTCTTTTTAGGTTACCCACCGCCTAAAAAGCATTCAAATCATATTACATTTTGCGCAATAGGTCATTTTGCATGAGTAGACCTCTTCCACTGCTTGATATGATTTCATTTTGGTAATAATCATCAGCTAGTGTGTCGACAGACGACAGCATTTGTTACCGGCCATTATTAAACATCCTCTCAGCATGGCGTTTAGATAATCAATTGGGTCTTTTTGAGCATATACGACGTGTCTATGTGTGAGGAGTCCGGATCTTACAGTAGAGAAAGCAGTGAAAGAGCTATTGACCGCAAATGTGTTTCCATTATGTCTCCTCTCTCAGTAAAAGGATTTGCTGCAATAACCCTTTTTTCTGTAGCCTCTGTTCACATCCGTGCAGTTAGACTTTTCCCAGTCTGGTTCGGATTGATGAACAACTGCCGTCTTCAAAATACTTCATTGGAGGGCTTAAAGTTGAATTTGTAATATTTGCTGAAGCCAAATCCGAGGCTAACATAAGTTCTACTGACCTAATGATTCATTATCGCTGCTCAAACACATATAATTTAATGGTGTGTGTTGTAGATATTCACTAAGCAGAAATCATTTTCCTCATTACTAATGAATACAAATGTGATGATGGAGCCCATTGCAGCCCGTGTCTTAGTTTTTCCTGAATAAATTAAGTCTTTAGAAAAAAGTTTGAATCACATTTCAGTGTCATTCATTTCTGATCAGTACAGAATCTCTTGATAATTACAGGGAGAAATGAAATGAAATGCAGAAGTCCTGATGAAGTCTAACACAGCATCTACAGTGGGTACGGAAAGTATTCAGACCGCCATACATTTTTCACTCTGTTATAGTGCAGCTATTTAACTCTTTCCCCCTTGGACGCCTACTGGGATATGTTGCTAGTTCTACCCATGGAATGTTTTGTTTTTCCAGTGTGTTTCTTTTCTTGTTCCGGTGGCTACAATCGTCACTACTTTGGCAAACTTCCGGAAAAAACTATAAAAAATAATTGGTTGTTCTAGTATGAATTTTGGTCACCTCCACCTATCACAGCATGCTACATTTGAAAAAACAGAACCTGTTCTAATGGTGATCAAACCGTATCTTTATTGAAATAACTGAGGTGTCAAAACTCTCATTTAAGGGTATGAGGGCGCGGGTCGTCAAATGTCGTCTTTATGGGGGAAAGAGTTAAGTAAATTTTTTTCCTCATTATTGTACAAACTCCATCCCAAAAAAAAACAGAATTATGAACATTTTTGCATGTATTAAAATGTAATGTAGATGTATTAAAAAAGAAAAATTGAAATATCACATGCTCACAAGTTTTCAGACCATTTGCTTCGTACTGAGTAGAACGGGAATGATGCAGAAAGTTTTTCATACCTGGATTTGGGGATCCTCTGCCGTTCCTCCATGCAGATCCTCTCCAGTTGCGTCAGGTTGGATGGTGAACGTTGGTGGACAGTACATGTTCAGGTCTGTCCACAGATGGACAGACTGGCTTTAACTCAGGGTTCTGGCTGGGCCGTTCACAACAGTCACAGAGTTAGTCCGAAACCACTCCTTGATTATTTTAGCTGTGTGTTTAGGGTCATCACCTTTGTTGGAAGGTGAACATTTAGCCCAGTCTGAAGTCCACTCTGGAAAAGGATTTGGTCCAGAATATCTCTGTACAGTGGTGGATCTAGAAAATTTGACATGGGGTTGTAGGAGGTCTTGTCAGGTTGTCATGGCAATATCCTCTGTATGATACATGAAATTTATATATAGGTAAAAATAGATTCTATGACATTTTTGAATAAATTCTTGGATTGTTATGCAATAGAGTAGAAATTTGCATCAACTTTGGTTTTATCATAATTAATGACAAGATAAAATACATGTAAAACTTTACATATCTAACCTTATAACAAAGGCTTTTAGTGAAAACATGTCAACACGTTCTGTCACTGCACTGGAATCTATATGGAAAATAAAACCATACCGTGTGGTCCCGGTGAAACGATGGTCGATCCTCTGACTTTCTGCCATCAGTCTCTCCATCCATTTGGTAAATTCATCCTTTATTTCAATACTTTGATAATAGAGCTCATTTGTTTTTGTTTAGTGTAGTTTTTGGAACATAAAGTTAGGTAGGCAGCTGGGAGGGGCAAGGGAGGGTAGATGTCCCACTATAGATCTGCCCCTGTTTTTGTACTTTGACGTATTCATGTTTCCTTCAATGTCAACCAGTCGTCTTGAAAAACGCCCCCACAGTCTGATGCTTCTTCTCTGCACGTACACCTTAAAATTAAGGCCAAAAATTTCAACCTTTGTCTCATCAGATCAAGGTTGTGGTTTTCTATGAGGGCATTGATGAGGGGTGGGGCTGCAGTGACGTTTGATTTTTCTTCCCACTGCATCTGTGGAGCTCAGCCACTCTGATCTTCAGCTTCTTCTTTACCTCTTCTCCCCCGATTTCTCAGTTTTGATCCAGACGGCAAGCTCGAGGAAGAGTCCTAATCGTCCCAAACATGTTCTATTTAAGGACTGTGCAGGCCACTGTGCTCTGTGCAGCACCACTCCTGTTGTATCCTTGGCCAGACCCGTGTCTGTGAGCTCCTGTGACAGTTCCTTCCACCTCATGATTCTCACTCGCTCTGACATGCACTGTGAGCTGTGGGGTGGTGTATAGACAGGTGTGGGCCTTTCCTACTCAAGTCTAATCAGTTGAATTAAACACAGCTGGACTCTGATGAAGGCATAGAACTGTCTCAGGGAGTTAAGCACTGTCCACCAGTGTCACAGCAAAGGGTCTGAAAACTTGTACAATGTGAGATTTCATCTTTCTTTGTTAATAAATCTGCAAAATTTTCTACAGTTCAATTTTTTTGGGTCAAAATGGGGTGCTGTGTTTACATTGAGGGGAAAAAAAATGAACTTAAACTTATCAAATGACTGGAACAGCCTATAACAAAGAGTGAAAAATGTTTGTATCCACTATATGCTTGTGTAACAGCGACTTCTTTATAAAAATACCTCAACACCTTTATAACATATGGTATAATTTAACCCTTTAACGACCCCACAAACCTGATGAAACTGTACTTACTATTATCAACTCGGAAAGTGTCAAAAATTACTGAGTAAATCCTTTCAACATATTCATAATATACACTTATTACACTTATATAACATACACTTAATGTTTTATATTTGCAGCGATTGATGAACAGAGGTTTTGATTTTATAACAAATAATCCATTATTTTGTATTTGCTTAACTTTTCTACTCCTACCATAGAGCGACAAATCAACCATTTGGTTGAGCATGTTTTATAAAATTACCTACCTAATTTAAGTTTTTTGTGGTATCAAATAATATATAATTATGTTCAGGAAGGCCTCTTATATTATGACATTCCAAAAAAAAAGTATTAATATCTTTCATATTTTCATCAAAAATAATCAAAATGTATTCAGTGATTTTCATCTTTTGGACTTCCTGATTGAAGGGGGGATGAAGTTACATACCACTGACAATCACAGTGACACCTGGGGGATTTTTTGAGTACTACACCACCAAGTGGTAGAGTTGACTCATTTAGGTTAAGACAAGTAAGGTATTCCACTTATTGAAATACAGTGACTCAAATGAGATAAACCATTTGGTCGAGCAAGCAGTTAAAGCGTTTAAATATATTTTTTTGCATACTTGTAGAGGCTCAACTCTTTCAAACCTGACGCGTCATCGCTGATACACTGTGCATATGCAGTTTGGACGACTGGCACGCTTTCACTGTTTATACAATTGGAAAAATTTCTACAGTTTCTGAAACCTGAGATATTATGCTTTATTGGTTTTATTGGGTCATTATGGTAATGTTTAGGGATGCACCGACATCACTTTTTGCAGATCAAGTAGGTGCTTAAATTTGATTACTTGCCAATACCGAGTACTGAAATGAGTACTTAATAATACCATTACAGTTCTTAGTTACTTTTGAAAATGTGTTTTGCTGTCATCGTCATCTTCTTAATCAATCCACTAGAGCAGGGGTGGCCAACCCTGGTCCTGGAGTGCCACAATCCTGCATGTTTTAGATGTTTCCCTCTTCCAACACACCTGAAGGTCATTATCAGGCTTCTGCAGAGCTGG
>JAPTGZ010000013.1:14001392-14012328 GCA_029814645.1 Fowleria isostigma
CTCTAAGTTGTTTATTACCATTTATTGTTGTGTTATCTTCTGTATTTTGTGTTTGTTAGTGATTTTCCAACATTAAACTTACTAATCATGTAGATGCTCATGAAATTTTAGAGTATAATTGTGGATTATTGTATCAAACACAGGGAAAACTGAAGAAAAATTGGGTTTTCTCAGCAAAAATATCATTAACTGATTGCAAAAACAAGTGTGATCATGCACTGTTATTGATCCAACTTCATGAGTTTTACCGATAAATCAATGTTACAGAAGATTATAGTGTTTCCATGGCAATTATGGAGCCTCGGAATGTTGAAATGGGTCATATCTGATGACCATGAAAAGATGAATAACTGCAATTTACACCAATTATTTACATGTGCTAGTGGATTGACAGGATTAAACAGTTTATATCAGTGCCTGATTTTGGTAGATGGTAGATGTTTGGGTTTTTATGGGTTAAAAAAGGTTAAATATAGAGAAAACTTCATTTTATGAGTTAAACTTTAGAAATATCACTTTTATTTTGCAGAAAACTGTATTGGAAATCCAGCTAAAGATCAAACTCCATGAGTTTTACTGGTCAATCAATGCTGTAGAAGATGACGGTTTTTCCACGGTAACTACAGAGCCTCTGAACATCCAAATGGGTCATATCTGATGACCATGAAAAGACAACAAACTGTATTTTACACTAATTATTTACATGGATGAATAGGATTAGTGGATCAGCAGTTATTAAACATTTTATAACAGTGGATTATTTTGGTTGCCAGTGGATGTTTGGATCTTTTATGCGTTAATTAAGGTAACAAAATATTTGTACTTTGTGACTTGATACGTCTGGTCGCAGGTGGTGATGGCAGGAATTCACTGAGTTGTGGTCGTCAAAGTAAAATCCAGCTTCTCTGGTTCATCCGTTGATTACCTCAGCGCCTCCAGCTTTGCGCAGGTTAACATTAGCACCATGCCCATAAATGTAATCATATAACTACAAGCTCAAAAGCTCATAAGTATTCCCCTCAGGTGGAGGGGCAAATAGGTTTTTCCACTGACATTAATCACCAAGATTAAAGATTTAAAAGGAAGTTTAATTATTCAATCCTTTTCCTTTACTCTTCCCATGGTTTCAGTGCTGTTATTAGGCCTTGTGTTCTTTGATGATTTCATTTTAATTTGTTGTTTGGAGGCGATGGCTGCTGTGGAAATACTGTCGCTGCAACAGGTGTCTGTAATTTGCATATTTTTAATGCTTTCACGTGACAGATTATTGCAGCTTGCTTAGGAGAGAGAGAGTGAAAGAGGATGAGCATGACATGACTATGGTTAACCCCTGTTAACCCTGTTTATGAGCTGCATATATTCCTTCTAGTTTGTGCCATACGGTCTTTTGTCTTTGGAGAGTGGTGTTTGGATCTGCATAATGTGACCTGATTCAGCTTTCTGAGAGCTGAACCTTTGTTCATAAATATTCAAGGAACAGGAGGACTTGGCATGATTAGAAGAGAGATAACAGGGAGTGGCATCAAATTATTAAGCAGCTCAGTGGTAATTAGTAATAGAGCTTCATTTAGTTTCCTAAAATAAGGCATAGTTCTGTGCAGGGAAGCACTGATCCAACTTTCTCAGATTCCAATGTCAATACCGATACCGGGCAAGTTTAGAATAGTTGTATCATTATAGTTTAGTTTTATTTAGATTTGACTTTATTTTCCTCTAATTCAGACAGTTTAAATTAGTTTTTAGAGCAGGTTTGCTAGTTTGCTTAGTTTTAGTTTTTTATATCTTTAATCTTTTTCACTGTTGCATTCATACACAGTCGCGTAAAAAATTATTAGACCATCAAAAGTCATCAGAAACAATGGTTACTCAATCAAGTAGTAACTCCTGTGTGCATCATGTGACTAAAACAGAAAAGAAAACATGGAATGTCTAAAAGCACTGTCTCTGTCAGTACAACGTCATAGATATCGATGTAAGAATTTATGTGATTTTGGTTATTATCAAAAAAAACATGGGAAATGGATAGATATCAGCTCTGAAATTAAACTCTTATGAGCTATTTTTGTTATTATTATTATTATTATATTTGTCCAAAAAAATGTACCTTTAATTGTACCAGGCATTAAAATGAACAAAAAATTGAAGAAAACATAGGGTGGTGGGGGAGGGGCAGACATATTGTCCAGTTGCATCCAAATAAGGTGAGGGGAGCTCACTTTGACCTACTCCCAATTTTATCTCCAGAGCCACAAAACTCACCATGTCAACATAAAAGTTTGTCGCATTACTTTTAGAATTCCGTCCATGACGTAGCCTGTGTTGCAAAAATTCAAAGGGCAAGGATCAGTCTTAGAGCGGTTGTTTTTACAGATCCGATCCAGCTAAAATTGTGATATCAGGGCTGATATCTTGTCTTAATATTGGATGGGTGCAACCTTTAGTCTTGTTTGAGCAATCTGATACGTTCACAGCAAGCCACACCATACGATATGAGTTTGGGTGCGACCTGAAGTTTGCTGTGTGCACCTTAGACAATACTGTGTGTAGATTGCACGCTGAAAACCCAAGCAGAATTGCAGCTTACGAGTCGACGTGGATGAAGAGTAAAATGTCAACATTAAAAACATGCAAAGTAGTGATGACACTCGCCCTTGTGGCATTTGTGCGTATAGACAAGAAGTCAAAAAACGGAGGAGGGGGAGAATATGGATGCAGTCATAGCTTGAAAAGAGAAGCCAACTGGAGATTCAAAGAGCTTGAAATAAGTACTTGTTAGCATTTAACATTAGCATTTCCTGTTGTGGTCGAAGCTTGGAAAGAGAAGCCAACTGGGGATGCCAATTTTGCAAAGAGAGCTTGAAATAAGTATGTACTAGCATCTGTTAGCATTTAACATTAGCCTTTCCTGTTGTGCTCAAAACTTGAAAAGAGAGGCAGACTGGGGATGCCAATTTTACAAAAAGAGCTTGAAATAAGTACTTGTTAGCATCTGTTAGCATTTAACGTTAGCATTTCCTGTTGTGGTCTATCATTTCAGTGTCGCTCTGATCAGTTTTTCTGCATTTCTGTTGGTCAGTTAATGGACGTAGGTCACAGCAGCAGTTACACAGTGAGATGATCACCCCAAATTTATGACAGTGTCAGTATTTTATCACAGGTTGTCTTCGGTCGCAAGACTGTGACGACCGTCCTCGAACCCGTCTCACAGTGTGATGTAGGACCACCAATTTAGGGCCACGACCAAACATATCACCATGATTCTCTTACGATCGGTATCTTTCATCTGAGACGGACAAAAATCGCATAGTGGTTATTTTGGTGCTAATAATCAAATATTTTGTTGAATGTTCAGCAGCTCAAGTTCCCTGTATATATTTGATAAGAAATAAACAAACAGTTGCCAAAGCGAATGTGACTGATGAACATCCTTGCCTCCAGACACATTGATGGCCTTATAAATTACATGTTTTCCTGGACTCCTGCTGTACTGTCACAACACATTTTCTGCTGAAACGCTCAAAAACACTGGCGAACCTGCATATCTACCTCATGCTGTTCAAGAAAATTAGCCCTTTTCTCATTTATCACCTCATTCTTTTTCCTGTTTCACTTGCCGGAGCTCCGTCTCCACACACACGATGATTAGATCCTCAGCTAAAAATATCCACCATTAATTTACATCATGGAAAACTTCGAAAGTGCTATGTCCCCCCCCCCCCCACACACACACACATCTTTTTCTCCCTCTTCAGATTTATCCTCCATTCCTCACAAACACTAGAGGTATGGGGTTGTTTTAATGAGGACAGAGTGGACAGATCCCTGGCCACGGCGCCATCAGGGACTTCCGCCACAAATCCGCCATCGTTATCTATTCAGTGTCATCCTCTTCAAAAGGCCCCAGTGCGGAATCCCAAACACTTCAGTGCTTTGTTCTACTATCCCTCCACAAATTCCCCAAAAGCTTCCATTATGCCCTTTTGCACCGTTACATTGCAGAAATGCTGATGTTCTGTGTTTCCCGTGTCCACAGTTCTGAAATGCCTTTTTTAGAGAATCTGTAGTAAAATTGCTGACAAAGTCAAAGCATTTCATTTTTATTTCATCAAAAATAATAATGTAGATCTTATATTTGATGTTCGTTCATCTTTTTAAATACTCTAGCTCGAAGGCTTGATGCTGAAATTCACAATACAGTTTAATTCAATTAGTCAATTAACCCTTTCATGCATAACGTCCACATTTATGGACACACTTTAGGCACATTTTCCAAAAGGTTATAAAGGCAATATTCTCCAAACCACATGGGGGCAGTCTCTACAGACCACAGGTGCCAAACATGTGGCCTGGGGGCCAAAACTGTCCCCCCAAAGGGTCCACTCTGACCCATGGAATGAATTTGTAAAAAAAGAACAAATTACACTGAAGATATTAACAATTAAGGATGTGAAAATCATTTCACGTCAATTTAATCTAAAGTGGGTCTGACTAGTAAAATACAGAAAAACTGCAAATCTTCCACTTTGTTTGAGTGTAAAAACCAAAACTGTTTCCATTTACAGACTAGGCTTTTACAAAAAATGTGAACAACCTGAAATATCTTACAGAAAGTCTGTGGAATTTTTGCAGTATTTCTGGCTGTTACTAAATGTTATGTGTATTTGTAGATCCAGTGTGATCTGTAAGTTGTGATGCATAGATACAAATAAAAAAAACTAAAACATTTATTTTATTTTAGCTTGTTCATTTTTTAAATGTAATCTTAATTTGAAGATTATGGTGATATTAGGTATTACAGGTATTATCTCCTGCTCCGGTCGCTGTCCACAGGGGAGGTGCTGAAACGCTTAGTTGCATGTCTGAAAGAGATGCAAAGATGTCAAATATGTCTACCGACGTTAATATGCATTGGAAATATGTTCAATATAAGTTACACATATGCTTTACATTATCTTTATGTATTTCGACTTGTGTGGCTGGAACGAATTAATAGCATTTCAGTTGACTTTAATGGGGAAAAATTGATTTGATATATGAGCAAATTTAGTTACGAGTTCGGTCACGGAACGAATTAAACTTGTAAGTCAAGGTACTGCTGGATATGATGCCTCAAGATCTTTTTAAATTCCCATCTGTATTAGTTGTGTTGTATAAATGATAATATGCCTTCCCCTCAGTTTTACACTCGACTGAACCTGAGCTCGCCAAACAGTCCTGTATACATCTGCATTCATCCTGTCTCCTCTTTGGCCAATAGTCATTACTTAAATGTTAGCCCGGGTGCCACTTTCTGCATCATTCCAACCTGCTCTTGACAGAAACATCCAGAAAAAAAGATATGTGGAGAAAAATAAACAGGTCAGGACCCAATACAAACAGCTCACGTATTAAACCAATAGACATTGCACTTAATGGTATTGATGCCTTCATAGCCAACTGAAAGAGCAGGACGCAGAAAAGGGCATTTTGTTCATTATTTAGATCCATAGTTGGAAGGTCAAGGCCATCCGACCTAATCAACATATAATGATCCTCAATCTGAATCACTGTTTTCTCACCTCTTACATTTTAATACATTTCACGTGAATTTTGTTGACTTTTCCTCTAGTTTTCTGTGATGCTGTGATGATGTTATTGGACTAAAAAAAACTCTGTATCTTTGCATCATTTTGTGACCACATTTTGACAATATCTACATGAAGTAAACAAGCGTCTACATTTCCCTGTACATACAGCTGCAGCGTTTCAATTAATTGCCTAGACTGTGGCAACCTAATTTGCCCCACCAGACTCTAATTATGAATCAAGAAGGTTTTTATACACTGACACAACTGTTCAGCATCTGTGTGAAACAGACTTCAGTTTTTCGACTTCACTCTTTGTCATCGTGTCTTCAGCAGCAGTAACACAACATGTTACACAAACTTGTGAGCCACTCATCCTATCAATACATGCAAATAATTGGTGTAAAATACAGTTTGTCATCTTTTCATAGTCATCAGATATGACTCATTTGGACATTCAGAGGCTCTGCAGTTACTGTGGAAACACTGTCATCTTCTACAACATTGATTCACCAGTAAAACACATGGAGTTTGACAAATGACAGTGGGTGGAAATGCTTGTTTTTGCATTCAGTTATTGATATATTTGCTAAAAAAAAGTCACATTTCTTCAGCTTTCTGTCTTGTGATATAATAACCTTTGAATTTACACTGAGTTTTTGTTAACATCTAAATTGGGTATGGGAAATTACACATGGGAAATGCATGATTTACTGTGGAAAATACAAAAGATAGAGGGTAATATTATAATAAATGATGATAACTCACTCAATTAGGGGTTAAATACAGAGACGGTAACACTGGGTCTTTATAAATGAACTTTTTCTTCCATGAAGATGACATTTGACACACACACACACACACACACACACACACACACACACACAAACAAGGAACCATAAATTACAAGTTCTTGGAACAGGTTCTGTTTTTCCAAAGTAACAGATGCTGTGATAGGTGGAGGTGACCACAACCCATACTAGGCCAACCAGTATGATTAAATAATATTTTTTTTTCATAATTTTTTACATTTATTTCTTTATGTTTTTCTTTTTTAATTTTTTTTTTTTAAATTTTTGTTATTTTTTATTTTCCAAAAATTTTAAAACATTTAAAATTATAATAATACATTTTCACTGGTTTTTCCTGAAGTTTACTAAAGTAGTGACGATTGTAGCCACTGGAAAAATAAACACACTGGAAAAACAACATATACTGTATATGGGTTGTTCCTAGTAGGCATCCAAGAGGGAAAGAGTTAAAAGAAGTTCCTAAAAATGAAAAAGAAAGGCATATACCTGATGTTTTCTGAAAAAAAAAAAAAAAAACACACACACACACAAAACACAGAGGATTTTGTCATAATAAATTGTGACAATTCACCTCAGCAAACTTAAATGTAAAAACAAAATATTTTCGAATTAACACACTAGTAACACTGGGTCTTCATGGGTTAAAAACCCAATGACGCTCAGTCTGAAAAGTAGGTCATGTGACAAATTAGCATGAGATTGCTGAGCCATACAGGTTGCTAGACTTCCTGGAAACATTAAAAAAAAAAAAAAAAGACGAAAAGATCATGCAAGAACAAAACCAAGCGATTATCTTGTGCAAGTCAAGCTACTCCTATTCTTTGAGTTTAGATTCAGCCAAATGCATGCACCTTAAATGGAGTGCTTCAGTATGCAATGTTTTCTTTAAATTGTTCCATTTCTGCTTGTTCACTGAAGGAGAAGACAGGGCAGTCAGCCACTATAAAACATTTTAGTTTAGTTTATTAATAAAACAGTTTTCCCTCCGAGCTTGAAATCAGACAAGAGTATGAAGGGAGTCTGAATACAATGTTCCAAATCCACCGAGGAACCCGAAAGCAGAACATGAAAAATAGGCTAAAGTTCACAAGCAGACGCTGGATTGCAAATGGATGAAGCACTGATGATGATGATGAATAGAGGCCAAGTGAATGTGTGTGTGAGTGTGTGTGTGTGTGTGTGTGTGGGGGGGTGTCAGCCAGAGGCAAAAACGGTGAGAAGAGCCGGGGAGAGGGCAGGCATGAAGCCGGTGAGTCGATGATCAGAGCGGTGAAGTGGACACAGGCGATGATCCTAGCCAGAAAGAAGCACAGACTCACACTGAAGCCCAAACAAATCTACAAACCCGACCCAACGAGTCTGAAATGCAATGTGTCTGGAAGCTTGCACGGCTTTGGCAAAGACACAAACTGGCAAAAAAATAAAAAGCCTCATTTGTACTGAGGATCAGACTACTCACAGACAGCAGGAGGTCAAGTATCGGCATCTATGGGAAGGTCTGCAGTGCTCATTAGGGTTGGAAATTTACGAGTATTTAGAGCTTTGTACATTTATTTTATTTTATTTTATTTGACGCAAGGGTTAGCCTTTGCTGCTCTCATCTTTTGGATCCATAACTCTTCTGGTAAGATCAATACCAGTCATAAAAGTGACTCATTCTGCAGAAAATACTGGAGAAGGGCTGTTGATATGGAGAAATTACACCATAGAAACCTCTAGAACAGTGGTTTTCAAAGTGGAGGCCACCAGGGGGCACTAGGAGGGCCTTAAAAAGTTAAAGAAAGATGAGGAAAAGTCACACAAAAAAACAACAACTGGGGCCAAAAACAAAGCAATTCAGGTCCAAAATGTGTTTTTTATTATTATTCTGAGAAAGAAGTCAAAATTCTGAGGGAACGTGAGCCGGGTTTTGACAGGTTAGCTTTATCCAACTGATGATGTGTTGTTGCAATAGTTATCCTGCTCTGAGATTAATCTCAGAACTCTGGCTTTAATCTCAGAACTCCGTCTTTTGTTTTCAGAATTCTGACTTTTTCCCTCAATTCTGACTTTAATCTCAGAATAATAATAATTATATATACATATAGGTATACACACTACAACTACATTACAGAACCCCACCCCCCCTTCCCACCCTTATACCCCTCTTTGTGGGACACACTATGGCATTGAGAGTCTGACAAATAATATTAAAAAAAAGACAATAACCAAATAAGCATAGTGTTAATCAGAATTAAAAAGAAAACAACTGGAAAATATAGTTATCACAGAAGCCAATCACAAAATTCACAACAATTTCTAAACTATCCGTGCTTTTTTTAACTTTGAACATATACGTAACTTGCATAGAATATATTGATAACTTATAATTAACTTATTCCAAACAGAAGCTCAGTGTGTTGTCTGTGTCATGGAGTCCCCAAACTTTTAAAAAACTTGTGACCCCCAAAAGAAGGGTGCTGGTAACTGGGGATTCCCACTATCCCTAAAGTGACTGAAACATAAAAAATAAAATATATGTGCACAGAACTCACACACAAAAAGGCTTAACAACACAGACATAACAATGTATGTATGTGTTTTGTATTGTTGGGACTTTGTATGGCTGCTACCTTGGCCAGGTCTTCCTTGCAAAAGAGATTTCTGATCTCAATGGGACTTCCTGGTTAAATAAAATAGAATAAAATAAACACTAAACAACATAAAAGCCTGACAACCATGATACGATTTAAATGATACTGTGGCATATATCTGCTGCACTGCATCGTGGGTACTGGACATTTTACTCATTGTGTTCTGCTCGGTTCAAGGAGGGGTTTGTGTTAATGTTTACTGAGGTTAATGTGTATGTTTTACAACATTTATTGGCCTTGAGGTGTTCAGGGAGACACCTTCAGTCACAATCAGTTCATTTTGCAACCCCCCCCGTTGGCATCTTGCAACCTCCTGGGGGGTCCTGACCCCCACTGTGGAAATCTCTGTCGTAGCCAATAAAAAGGCTGCGGATAAATTATTAGGGACCTGCCACAAAAGTAGCATTCTGTCGTCATGGGTTGAACATTCTCTTAATTCCTTTGTGAACATTGGCAGCTTCATTTGACAGTTACGTGTTCAGAAAATAAAGGATAACCTTGCAAAAGCATTTGAAGGTATTTGAAAGTATACCTTATTTACACATCCATCAAACTGATAAAAGTACATGGACACAAAAGCATCCCAGGATAAAAAGAATTAAGGAGCTGGAGAAGATTTTGGGGGCAATTGGTCCAGAAATATTGACTTCCACCATAAGGAAATAAAATAATTTGCAGTCTTGCTCATGATGAAATTAATTAATTTACATAATTTTGACTTTCTTTGGTCTGGTCCAAGAAAGAAGCCTCTACTTAAAAAAAAAAAAAAATTGCATAAAAAAGACTTAAGTTTGCAAATGAGCAGCACAACAAAGACCTTTTGAGGGATTGTTCTCTGCTTCAGTGAGATAAAAATAGGAGTGTTTGACCGTAACATGTGTTACATATGAAGGCAGAAGTGTGGCGCCTGTTGCCTAAAGACGCTCATCCCAGCTGTGAACCAAAATACAGCATCATGTTATGGGATGCTGGAACGCTGGGATGGCTGATTGCTTGACTGGTTCATAAATAAATTAGAATTATGTGCATGACACAAGCCAAGACGCTTGCACACAAATAGATCTTTCAGCATAAAATGGGATGTAGCTGTGCCCGAGTCACCACAATGCCCCAAAACTACCCCGAAACCCCAGGAAAACTAAAAAGAATGATCGCAGCAAAACTTCCACAATCCTGACTAATCTTGTTTTAAAACTTGGCTGAGAACGAGCTGCCGTAAATTGGCATGCATCAGCTCTGTTCACTCTCAGCTGTTCATTGATTATTCATCATTTTTGTCACAGAATAGTACACCCTGGATTCATTCCCTAGAAGTCGAACATTTAACGTCCTCTGTCTCCTGGATTAAGACGTAAAAGACGATGAAATGACACGTACAGGTCATGGACCGCAGCCTTTTGCACCGTAGATAATATTCAGAACTACTACGCTGGAAGAATGACAAATAAATGACACTAGTGCCGATACCACACTTTTATGATTTGATACTAGGGGTGGAAAGGCGCAGAAAAATTTTGGTTCGGTACATTTTCGATAAGTTTTCAGTACAGTGAAGGAGACCGATGAAGGGGGGTATGGGGGGTACACTCCTTACCTGTGTGATACAGAAGGTTTCTACAAAATATTGTTCAGTCATTTGTGCATTAACTCTTTCCCCTCATAAAGTCGATATTTGATGACCCTCCCATACCTTTAATGACAAGTTTTGACACCTGTTATTTTAGTAAAGATGTGATGTGACGACCATTAGAACAGGTTGTGTTTTTTCAAATGTAACAGATGCTGTGATAGGTGGAGGTGATCACAACCCATACTTGGACAACCAATAAGATTAAATAATACATTTTTTTTAATTATTTTTTGTTTTTCTTTATTTCTTTATTTTTTAAGTAAATTTTATTTTTTCATTTTTTATTATTTTTTCTTT
>JAPTGZ010000013.1:14079244-14090058 GCA_029814645.1 Fowleria isostigma
TAGAATAGAATAGAATAGAATAGAATAGAATAGAATAGAATAGAATAGAATAGAATAGCCTTTATTGTTATTGTGTGAACAATAAGATTAGGAGTTACTCCAGTCAGTGCAACAGTACTACTAAAACACTGATATTTCAGAAAATAAGAATTGGTCATATATATTAGAAAATACTAAAAAAAAGATGAGAAAATATTACAAAAAGTAAGAAAACAATAGAGCTACATAGAATCAAATAAATAATAAGTAGACATGATATATATGAATAAACAGTATTTACAATATTAACAGTGTGTATATCTACAAACTCCAGTTTCTATACAAATAGTGCATTTTTATTTTGCTAAATATTAAATATTGCATTGTTGTTGCAGAACAGTTTTACAACAAACCATAATTTTCTTGAATTACCGTTACTTGTTACAGAAATCACAAGAAAAAATTCAAAGGGGGTCAAAAAAATTATACGTCTCCCATCACAGACTGGGATATATTTTTAAACAAAATTAATATAGAAACTACATAAAAGAACTCCATTTTAATGAAAGTGCTGTTAAATATCTATTGATCCACTAATCCTATTAATCCATGAAAAAATTGGTGCAAAATACAATTCATCATCTTTTCATGGTCAGACAGTTATGACCCATTTGGACGTTCAGAGGCTCCATAGTTACCATGGACACACTGTCATCTTCTATAACACTGATTCACCAGTAAACGCCATGGAGCTGGATCAATGACAGTGGATGAAAATGATTGGTTTATGTTCAGTTAATGATATATTTTACTGAAAAAGTAACTTTTTCTGCAGTTTTGTCGTTTTTGGTCTAATAACCCTCAACTTTAATGTGAGCTTTTATGAACTTTTACATATTCAGTAAATTAAAGGAAAATACCTGATTTATACTGATAAAATACAAAATACAGAACATTATAATAAATGATAATAAATCATTTAAGAAAAGTTAAATGTAGAGAAAAGTACTTTATAAGAAACTATTGTGAACAAACATTTACCTCAATATACTAATACACAAATTCAGTATGTCTTGAAAATGTTAAAGTATTTGAGGGAATTTGGAAATTTCCTTGACCTTTATTGTTAGTCAGTGTTATCGAGAACACACGCAGAAAAATAACAAAAGCAGTTAAAACCTCAAAACATTTTACACTACCTTGCCATGTTTGATTATTAATACCAGTGCTTTTTAATCATTATATAGAGGTGTATGTAGAGGATATAGAGGTGAAATCACTGAAGTCAGGAAGAATAACTCTAGACGGAGCCTATTGAAATTCTGATTTTGCTGTTTAATGGCATCTTTTTTCTGTTTGGAAGCGGATTCTCGTCTCTGAACTGCAGATTTACAATAAAACCATCAAGGACATGGAAACTGTCAGTGTGAAAAGCGCACTTCTTTACAGAGGAACAAAACCCCCGCCTATATGTTGAAGTGTTCAAGCACATTTCAATTTCAAAGCCGAAGCCATGGACAATAGATATCAGCTCAGAATATGGAAAAGTACCATGAAGCAAAAGGCAAAGTACTCCATGGTAAAGCTGCAGATAAGTTTCAATCGTCCATAGTTAAATCTCAGCAACTTTTAAAGAAGAAGATTCTTGTGGGAGTTTTGTTTCAAAAAGACAAGTCTGAATCTTTATCATTCCATAGAAACAGATCAACTTTGTTCTCCTTTTTTAAAACAGTCCAGTCTGAAATACTTTGGCTATTTGTTACACTTAGATGCACGAACAGCACATGTTCATCATTTGTTTTATTTCAGACAAATTAAGTAAATACTTCCATTCTCAAAGTATCCATTCCCAAAAAAAGATGTGAATAACCTGAAAAAATTATATTGTGTGAGAAAAACAAGTGTAATTTTTACAATATTATGCCTCAGCTGTGGCGCAGTTGGTAGAGCGAGTCGTCCAATGATTGAGGGGGTTGGCGGTTCGAATCCAACTGTCCACATATCTAACCCTAACCCTAACCCACTGGTGTGAGTGTGTGCATGAATGGGTGAAGGTGAGGCTTTAGGAAACTTAGCTAAAGCACTTTGGACTCCATTAATGCATGGAAAAGGTGCTATATATGTACCAACCATTATTTATAGATTGATATACTATTATTTGTGAGAGATTATTTGTGAGAGACACTTGTGAGATTACTTGACATCATATTGGTCTGGAACATGAACTAAAACAACTTCAACATCCTTGACTGTTAATATCGTCAGAGTAATTTTTGCACTTAGCTAATTCATCCCACGGGCCAAATTGAACCATTTGGCGGGCCACATGTTTGAGACCCCTGAAGTACCGGAACACTGTTGGAATTATGGTCGCAGAAGAAATCAGCTCCCCAATTATAAAATAAAATATTAGGACTTTCCCTGTCAGGTCTCTTGAGTTAACCAGTGTATTCTATTTATTATTATTTATTTAACCAGGAAGTCCCATTGAGATCCGAAAGCTCTTTTGCAAGGGAGACCTGGACCTATTAGTGCACGTCTTTGGACGGTGGGAATAAGTCGACTATTTCAGATGCTCAGTGGCAGGATTTGCATTTTGCCATCTTCTGTTATCTTCTGTTTTGAAAGTCCCTTTTGCTTCATTGCTCTGAGATCCTACCACAAGCCAACAACTGAGGTGGCAATTTCGTAAGAATTTGATTTTACCATCACATGAACACGTAATCCACCAAGACCAAGCCAGTTTACATGCACACCAGGACTCTCCCTTTTGTTGCCAACATAAGCAATATCCATTAGGGGTGGGTGTATCAGTCTAAATATCAACAGTATTGATATCAAGGCGAGTATCAGATCTCTCTGCTGTTCTCTCAGGCACACTTTCAGCCACCCTTAACTTTTCCCCCCTTGGATGCCCACTAGGAACAACCCATATATATGTGTTAGTAGTTCTACCCATGGAACATTTTATTTTTCTGGTGTGTTGTTTTTTTTTTCCAGTGGCTACAACCAACCATCAAGGCCTTCTATGCTTCCAGAGAAGTCCTAGAAAATTTCAGGATTAAATTATTATTATTATTATATGAATATTAACTCAACTATTATTTAAAAACTTCTATTTCATTTCATTTAATACAGTTGATGAATTAATGATTTTTTTTGGTATACATTCTAAAGATAAACCTACTGTCCACATCAGTAATGAAAGGGTTACTGTCCTGAAACATATTAATGATAATAATAATTTTATTTATAAAGCGCTTTCAATCAAAGTGCTGTGCAGGTAGTCAAAACAGATGTTTAGACAAATTACATACTGACCAAACAACTGGAACACATACAAAAAACAATTTAAGATGAAATAAAACACTTTAAATTTCATATGTGGCAGTAAAAAAGTGGGTTTTTAGCTTTATGTGTTTTAGCTTTCTGATGTTATCCAGTCAGAACCATCAGTATCTGTGTAGACCCGGGTAGGACTGCATGCAGGACTGCATCAACCCCAGGCTGTGCGTTTTGGTTTCAGAGTGACGGGTGAACTGACCAATCATGGTTTGATTTTGAATGAGTGGGACAAAAAAAATTACAACTACAGGACTTCTGGAAGACTTTCTCCCAACAGCAGGTATTCCACTGCACATGCTCAGCAGTTGACAATTCAAGTTGAGAAGGGAGAGGAGAAAGACAGAAAAGGAGAGTGATGTTGTGGCTATTTCACTAGTGTCCCCTTTTTCAAGGTGAATATTCACTGAAAAACTAGAAATAACAAACAACGGAACAGAACTGGACTGGAAGGAAAATGAAAATAAAGTGGAAATGTGTTTCAAGACTGAAAATGATCCACGGTTTCGATGGATGATGGACGATTAGTAAACACACAGGTGGATTTTTTGACCAGTTGACCACTTGGATTATCTTAGACCTGATGGAAAATAGAAAGAGGACTTTTAGAGCTCAAGATAAAAGGAACATTCTGAGGCATCGGCCTCAAAGACAGATGAACGGATGGACTTTGTCTTTTGGGAATGAGGTAGGTGTGTGTTATTAGACAGCTGGGTTATTATTTACAAAGGGGGGTTATTATTACTACTCTGGCACATCCAGTAGTTTGTATTTCTTGTATTTGACATCGATATTTAATGAAATATCATCGCAGACAGACAATACGCTGTGCATAATTACACGCAGCGCATTCCATCTCCTCCGTATTCTTCTTCTTATGTCGCTGCCACCCCCCCCCCCCCCTTTTGGTCAGTGAAGACGTCTTTACTTAAATCCCCAGGTCCAATTGTCACACTTTTGCAATCATCACTAATTCGGGAAAAAAAAATCAATAAAAATGTATTACTATTATAATTGTTTATTTTCTAATTTTAAAAAAATGAATAAATAAAAAATAAAACTAAATAGAAAAAAATTTACAAAATTCAAAGCAATTTGAAAATAAAAAAAAAAACAGTTTACAAAAAAATTAATAAATAGAGCCCAGACCTCAGTCCTGTGGAGAATCTGTGGTGTCCTCAAAGTGAAAGTTCACGCTTGGAAACCTTGCAATTTGGACCCACTGGGACAATTTGCAATGGAAGAATGGGCCAAAACCCCTCAGTAGACCTATACCGACCTAATCAGAAAGGATACACTATTGACTATTAATGACCAGGGAGCTAATAATTTTGGATATCTCATTCTTGTTTCAACACAGTCTGTCGATAAAATATCCTAATCAAACTTAGTGGACATTTGTTTTTATTATTTGGAAACAAATACACTATAAATACTTTTTGCAAATGAACATTTCCATGGAGAAATCAAGAATTTTGTCTAATCTCATGAGGGGGATAATAATTAAAACATGTCAGATCTGATTATTACAATAATCCCATTACTCCCAGTTATTAGACTTTTAGAGTCATGTAAACAGACTCATTATTTCATAAATGCTCTGTCATATCATCCTGCACTCAGCACATCACAAGACAAGTGTGAGTCATTTAAAGAACTAGCCAAATAACCCCACTTTTGTTTTTAAGAGTGATTGTGGAGGCTGCCAGATCTCTCTCCGGTGCCAACCCAGTGTCGGCCAAGTGTGGAGATAAATCTGACTGTGTCCCCAAAAACAGACAAGACATGATATGGTTTTATGAAATTAGAGGAAGCTGGTTGTTAGCTAAAAGAATGAACTTAGCACTATCTCCTGCACTCCACTCATGATAATATGGAATATTAACCTCTTTATCAGGCAAGTGACTATCTTTGATCATTTCCACATCTCATTACAAGACAGTGACAGCAACAGTTACAGTGAGGACAATGAGGTGCAAGAGTTAGCAGTTACTGTTGAACTGCTTAACAATTAATTATTATTGTAGCAGGGTGGCATTCATGTAACTGCCAGTAGGAGGCGCACAGTATGAAAGCGCCCCCGACCGTTGTTGTTCCTCTGCACCTGCCTACTTCCTCCTGCCGTGGTCGGTGGTCAGTGTGCCCCACCTCGCTAAAACCAGGTATGAGCTTGGCGCGCCTTTCTTGTCAAAGTGTTGTAATTGTAATTGTTACGTGTATTAAAGCAACATCAGACTTTTTCAGCCTTCAAACTATATTTTCTAGGTCATTTTGGTGGAACAACAACTCAGAATAGGTTCAATTACATGTTCATCATCACTCCAGAGCGTCTGTATCGCCTACACTGACACTATACAACTTCTGGGTTCGAGTAGGAAACCAGAAGAACTACAAAGAACTACAATATTTGACTGCTTTTACAGTATATGTCACTGAATGTAACTGGTGGACGCATGCGTGTTTAGTTTAGCATTTTTGAGCTTTTATGTTTATTTCATGGAATAAAGCAGATGAGCTCCAAAAAATTGTTTGCTTCCAAAAGGATGTTCGGGGCTGTTGCGTCATAGCTTTCATCGAGACATAGCTCACTGCACAGGATCACAACTCCGATCTCACCACTGATGGCATCGGGATCCCCATCCAACTGGACCACAATACTGAAGTAACAGGTAAAACACAGGGAGGAGGGGTCTGTCTGTATATTAATGAAGGATACTGCAGCTCTGTTATTGTCAGAAAACTAATCTGGACACCAGACTGAACTTTTGTTGGTGTGGTTGAACCCATCTTAGCTGGACTGGGAGTTCCCTCTGGTACCGGTTCTAGAGCTGGAAAAACAAACATTTAAAAAACCAACATCCTTCCCCCTCAAATTAAAGTTTGCAAACTTTCAGGAGATAGGGAAAAGTTAAATAAGCGTCACAACAACGGGAGACTTAGAGGAATAAGTAACACATTTTAAGTTTTACTTTCTAAAGGGCAATATTGATTTTGCCGCCTGCACCGCATTAGTGTCGTACAGAGATCGCAGACTGTCTTACCAGTGGCTCCAAATTTTATATTGGCTGATTTTAATCGCAAGACTCTAGTACATTTCTATTACTATGTCTCCTATCTTGCCACAGGAAGTTTACCAGAATCAATGGTTCGTCAACACAAGTATTCCCAAGATTAAGGTTTTACAATGGACAGACAATATCAGAAGAAGAAGAAGAATCTTTATTGTCAGTTTACACTGGTATTTTTCCTCTGCATTTAACCCATCCTAGATGTTACATTACACGTTACGTTATATTACACACACACATATTGCATGCTAAGGAGCAGTGGGCTGCCTGTCAGGTGCCCGGGGAGCAAATGGGGGGATTAAGTGCCTTGCTCAAGGGCACGTCAGCCAACATTTCTCTGCCAGTCCGGGGAATCGAACTGGTTACCCTTCGGTCCCTAGGCGACTCTCCAGCCGACTGCTTAGCCATCTCAGCCATGGCTGCCCCCGTATCGTTTATTGACTTTAGGGGGACCCTGCAAGCAGATAGTTCTCTGGTGATGCTTTAATTTTTGAGTTTTTTTTTAAAGTGTGTGGTGTGACATCACTCTCAATGGCATTGTACAGTGTGCTGAGCAGGGCTTGGTTTGGCTGAAGCGGTCATCGGCCTTGTTTGTGTTGTCCCCCAGAGATATGTGTGCATGTCTGGACTGGTTCAACTGCGTGGTGTGGCCTACTGACAGCACATGATTGTGCGTCTTGATGGGGTAGGTTGTAATGTTGCGCAGCTTTCTCTTAAAACATCTGTTGATGAACTTGAAATTGTGCCCGTCCATTCATCGACTTCCGTTTATTCAGATCAGGGTCCAGGTCGTGGGGCAGCAGCCTCAACTAAGAAACCCAGTCAGCCCTTTTCCCAGACAATTCCACCAGCTCTTCTGGGGGAATCCCAGCAGGACAACCGAGAGATATAATCCCTCCAGCGTGTTCTGGGTCAGCCCCGAGGCCTCCTCCAGGCCAGAAATGCCCAATACACGTCCCAAGGGAGGTGTCCAGGAGACATCCTCACCAGATGCCCGAACAACCTCAACTGGCTCCTTTTGACATGGAGGAGCAGCGACTCCACTCCGAGTCCCTCCCAGATGTCCAGGCTCCTCACCCTATCTCCAAGGCTGAGCCCGGCCACCCTGCGGAGGAAACTCATTTCGGCCGCTTGTACTTGCAACCTCATTTTTTCAGTCATGAACCAGAGCTCATGACCATAGGTGAGAGTTGGAACATAGATTGACCAGTAAATCGAGAGCTTTGCTACACGGCTTAGCTCCCTCTTCACCATAACAGACCGGTTTAAGCGTCAGCATTTTGGTCAATGTTGCCCTGATCAGCCCATCAATCTCCTGTAGCTGGTATGAACACGACAGCATAGGTTGATGAATAATGAAGGCGCCTCTTTGCTGAAAGATGTTTTGATTCAAGAAACAGCAGCACTACCACCACGTTATGAGAAATCCAGTTAAACTACTAACATGACCACTTGTACAAGTGCTAGTGGTTATAGGTCAACCACCACTGGAAGTCATTTTTAATTAAAATCACTCAGATGTTTGTCTTCACTGTTTAATTCTGTGTAGGGTCCCAGGGGCTGGAGACAAGGCAGGATCCACTGTAGATGGGTCTCCAAAACCATTAGGGGCATTTTCAACACACCGTTTAACCCTTAAAGACCCAGTGATACTTCCTAAACTCATTTCCAAATGAATTATTCTCTATTATTAACCTTTCTTATGCAATTTATCACCATTTATTACAATAGTATCCTCTATATTCTGCATTTTGTTTGTGTAAGTCACCCATTTTCCTATATTTCATCCACTCATGTAGATGTTCATAAAACCTCAGATGAAAGATGAGGGTTATTATATCAAAAACAGAAAACTGAAGAAAATGTGACTTTTTCAGCCAATACATCAATAACTCAATGTAAACCAAGTGTCTCTATCCACTGTCATTGATCCAACTCCATGGGTTTTACTGGTGAATCAATGTTCTAGAAGATGACTGTGTTTCCACGGTAACTGCAGCACCTCTGAACATCCAAATGGGTCATAGTTTATGACTATGAAAAGATGACAAACTGCATTTTACACCAATTATTTATAGGTATAGATAGGATTCCTGGATCAACAGCTATTAATCTATTTAGATTGGTAGACATATTTGCGTCTTAATGGGTTAGGCCCTGGTGCCGCCCAGAATACCAAACATTACTGTTTTAATTTTGAAAGCACTGACAAGCAAACGAACATATTGTGTAGCTCCAAGTTTAATTTAAAAATGGAGATCTGTGTTATTACTATACTCAAGTATGTTTCTGCAGGGAAGTGATAAAGGAAAAATATGGAGAATGTGGTAAATGCCCAAGGCTTTTAGCGCAAACAAAATTAGACCAGAAGCTGATAAGAGTTTAGGAGTTACTGATATGTTGAACTGGTTAACCATAATATAATCGCAGAAAATTACTTAATGTACTCTTTAAGTGTACATAAAAGAAAAATAGAAGCAAAAAGCTCAAAAACAAATCAAAAAACTTTTTTTTTAATGTGCATTTCATGATACAGCCATTAAAAAGTTACATTACGTTAACCCTTTATCGGGCAAGTGGCTATTTTTGGTGATTTCTGCACATATTACAATACAGTGACAGAAACAGTTCCAGTGAAGACAGTGAGTCAATAACCTCAGATCCAATGTGGTCTACAGGGTCTGTAAGGTCCACCACTGCATGAACAGTAAGTGTACCTGCTATGTTAGGTACCATGAAGTAATGGTACTAATGTAAAGAATGATGTTAAAGGAATAACTTGCATCAGTCCTTTGTCCTCATCAACACTTATGTTGGTCTAATGTGAAGTTCTCATGTTAGATGCATATGTATATTTTTACCATATACCGGCAAGAAACCAAATATGGTAACTTTATTGACCTTGATTTTCTAAACATAGGTTTCTAAAATACATCTTTTCACCTTACATGTGTTGTTCTTGTATTTTTTTTTTTTTTTAATATTTACTTGTATTTTTTAGCTAGGTTTTTTTTTTTTTTTTTGCCCCTTACAGTTAAGGAACCAAATATGGTAACTTTATTGACCTTAATTTTCAACAAACTAAATGTTTTTTTCACCTTACATGTGTTTTTCTTGGGTTTTTCTTGTGTTTGTTATATCTAATTCTTGGATTTTAAATTTGTTCTCCTCCTTACAGGTAAAAAACCAAATATGATAACTTCACTGACCTTGATTTTCTGCACACAGGCTTCTAAAATACATGTTCATACACCTTAGATGTGTTTTTCCTTGCATTTTTCTATATTTTTACTTCTTGGTTTTTTGTTTTTTTTTTTGCCACTTACATGTAAGGAACCAGATATGGTAACTTCATTGACCTTAATTTTCTACATACTACATGTTCTTTTTACCTTACATGTGTTTTTCTTGTGTTTTTACACTTACTTCTTGATTTTTATTTATTTTTTGCCCCTTACGGATAAGAAACCAAATATGGTAACTTCACTGACTGAATTTTAAATGTTTTTTTTTTTTTTAATTTCACAAAAGTAACAGCATCTTGTGTCCTTCAACAAAAAAAAAAAACAAAAAAAACTCCATTACTTTCTAATTTCAGAGTACTTCTAAGTGTAAAGGGTCGGTTGGCTGCGTCAGAGGAGCCACTCAGATCTGTGGTCTGTAAAGTACAAATCTGAGAGAAAGTGCTAAGTGGTATCTCCTCACATGTGCTGCCTCTCAGTTCAATACATTGATGCCCTGAGGACAAAGAAAAAAAAAAAAAAAAAAGCAGCTGTGAGCCCAGAGAAAATGGGCTTTACTTACTGTGTTGGAGACGTGCATCAAGCATGACCACTGTCATCAGCAGCAGCTAATAACCCTATTATTACATGTACCACAGCTGTCGCACACAGACACACTAAAGCACCCAGCTTTAGACATGAGTGTGAATTCTACATCCAGACAAAGGATGGAAGCGCAGCCATGTTTGAGGCGTAGAGCCATCTTGTCTATTTTATGACAACAAAATACATTGTTGTTGACACACCTCGTCAACAACACGCTGTTCTCTCTTTGGCGCGTTGCATCAATCACACACTTTAGTTTCTGGCCGGCCAGACCACACATCAATCACACACTGATTTGTGATTTCCTTGTCATGCAGATAGACCTGCAGGGAATGTGGAACGGCATCAGGTGGACAACACCACTGTGAACACACACACACACACACACACACACACACACAAGTCTTGTAAAGCTGACTTATGGGGACACCTCCTTTTCTGTGATTCTACAAGTACCAAAAAAAATTTAGGTATTAAAAAATTTTCGAACAATTATATTAGTTTGAATTTTTCTTGTCATGAAATACATTCATTCATTCATTCATTTTCCATACCCGCTTTATCCTCACTAGGGTCACGGGGGTCGCATGGAGCCTAT
>JAPTGZ010000013.1:14120327-14130458 GCA_029814645.1 Fowleria isostigma
GGCATTGTACTGACAAAAACAGTGCTTTTAGGCATTCCATGTTTTCTTTTCTGTCTGTTTTAGTCACATGATACACAAAGGAGTTAGTACATGATTGCGTAACCATTGTTTTTGATGACTTTTTATGGTCTTATAATTTTTTCTGCATCTGTACATAAAAAATACATCACTACTAATTCTGAATCTACTTGACACAGGAGTACAAACACATCCTCAGTCCTTATGTTATTTCAGCCATATGCAGGTTAACCCCTTATAGGGCACTCATACAAAAACTCTGAAATTCAAAGTTTCAACCTTAGTGTGTTATTGGAGGACATAACACAAATATGTTACTTTTGTAAAAATGTTCAGAAAATTTTATCATGTAGAAAATCAAGGTCAGTGAAGCTACCATGTTTGGTTCCTTACCCATTAGTGGCCCAAAAAAATAAAAATCCGAGAAGTATGCATAGATAATACAAGAAAAAAACACATGTAAGATGAAAAGAACATCACTTTTGGAACATTACAACAACATAAGTGCTGATCCAGACACCTGCCAACATCCACATTATCTCTGTGAACATCATTCCTTACATTAGTACCATTACTTCATGGTACCTAACAAAGCAGGTACACGCACTGTTCATGCAGAGGTGGACCTTACAGACCCTGTAGACCACATTGGACCTGAGATTGTTGACTCACTGTCCTCTCATTGGAACTGTTGCTGTCACTGTTTTATAGTGTTTGTGGAAATTACCACAAATAGTCATTTCCTGATAAAGAGTTAAGCAGCCAAATGGAGTTTTTTATTAATTATTTGTTTTTTATTCACAGGGCAGATGCCCACACATGGCCCAGATGAACCGTAAGTACCCTCCAATTATCTTAACACACATAGGCCATTTCTCACTTCACCTTCATGTCTGTACTTTTGTTCTTGTAATCTCGTGAACCATCATCAGTGACGGCCCAACTACCATTCTATATAAAAAGGGTTTGTACAGGTGCTTGAAATCCTTGAAAAGGCTTGAATGTTAATGTTATGTTTTAAAGATGCTTGAATTTTAGTTTAAGTACTTGAAAGTGGTTGAAATTATAACTCTATGATGTGATTTATTTATATATTTTAAACATTATCTCAAACCAAAGCTACTTACTGAGAGCTGATACATTTTGAACACTTTAACACATTAAACTCACAACACTTTATGTCAAAAAAAAAAAAGATTTACCTGGTGTTCTCAGGTGACTCCTGGTACATTTTTATCTTAATCTTTATCTCAGTGCAAGTGTGTCTGAAGAACGCCAAGTGGCTTTCCTTTTTTTGGGATAAAACTTTGTGTTTACCTTTAATTTCTAAACTTTATGCTGCTATAAAACATAATTTTGAATCTTTATAGCATTGCACAATTTACATCATTATGATAAAAAGTGAAAAAGTAATCCTTAGTATATGTATTGTAGATATGTATATCATCCCAGTGATAAGGTGCTGCTTTGCTAGAAAAATTTAAAAGTGACCCTTAAAAGTGCTTGAAAAGTGCTTGAAATGAATCTTGAAAAATGTGTAGAAACCCTATATAAAAATTTGGATGGAATTCCCGGATGTTGTTCTTGTCTCCTAGTCTAAACCAAGGATGCACTGGGTGGTGACTCTTGTAGACTTGGCTGAAAAATATTCCAAGATGCATTTCGTGCTACTCTCAAAGGGCTATGATAACTTAATTCAGAAATATTTTATTGAGTCGATAATCATCATGAGATAATGTGAAACAATGTTGGAACATGTGAGGCAGAATAGCAAGAAAATACATCCTTATTATTATGATATGGGATTAAACTAAATTTGTTATCCGGTTTTGAAGAATATAAGCCTACAAAATGTATAAAAATTATAACTGACATGTAAATGATATAAGAAATGGACTGAAATGAAATGGATGGACATTTCATGGAGGATTGTGGGAATATGTCAGGGAACTGATGGAAATACAGTAGAATCAGGGAAGACAGTTCATAAGTGATCATTTCAGTTACAGTACTTGCGTTTTTAGGAAGTGTATTCTCTGGGGCCAGTCTTACCAAGACCATACTTATGAATTTGATACTGAGAAAGGACCATCGTGTAGAAATAGTTTTAATCACAGCTAAAACAACTTGAGGATCTACAATTTTGTTAAGTCAGTAACTGTTCTGTTTATGTGTTAACCCTCCTTCAAGTCATAATGTTTGTATAAAAGAACTGTCCTTCAGTGCATTATCCCTGACTGGTTTAGTTATGCTTCATTTTAAGAGAAAATATCCTAAAATCATAGTATCACTTAAAGTATCATCATTGCTGTTTTGTCTAAATGTGCACATGTGTATTGTCTGTATGGTCTGACAATGGATTGAACTTTATCAGTGGACACAGTTTTTGGATATTTATGTTTGGAATTGTAACAACAATCAGAAAATTTGACATTATTCCTTTAAATATGAATGGATTTAATTAAATGACATGTTCTTACACTCTACAAACACCACTGACATCTGAGACTAACAGTGAATAATAAGTGGACCCATAAGAAAAAAGCACAAATGAAATATTAATCCATTAATAAACAGTTGAATTTAAACAAGAAGGTAACCGAAAGCAATAATTACTTTTTAAATAAATAGTGACATTTCAAATCCAAATGAAAAAGAAATAAATATTCATACACTGAATAAACTATATCAGTTTTGATAACATATTTAAAACAGTGGATATTTGGTTAAATGTAGGATTATTTGGCCCTCCATATGTTTATGGCCCTCAGGCTCCCGTCAACATCTGTTTATGTTTTATAAATCTGTTATCAGCCGCCTCCATGAGGCCACAGTTGGACTGTTCAGATAAACTGAGTTGCTCGTGATCTAGAACATGTGCAGAGTTTTGTTCCTCATTCATCACAGGCGCCTCGGTACAGCTGCTTCTTTAAACAGAACTTCGATAACCCCCCTGTTTGGCTGTTTGTAGTTTCTGTACATTGTCCAGTGCATCATATCACGTGTGAAGGTAGAGGACTAGAAATTGGATTATTCTGATCAGTACCAGAAATAATGTCATGTTAAAGAGGAATTCAACAACTCTAAGTTTAGCAGCAGTCCTGTATGTGTGATTAGGTTCTAATTTCATTTTAAGATAGAGTGATGTACAGGCTACAGCAGAGTTTAACCCTTTAACCCGTGAGACATTATTCCAGGTAAACGTGCTGCTGTGACTTCTTGTTTGTTTCAGTGTCAGTGGTTTTGTTTTATTGTGTGTTTTAGGGTCAAAACAAGGTGGAAAGACAGAAAAAGACAAAGAGAGGGATTGAAGTTTGACATGTTTTTACTAAATAAGGCATTCCGAATGTACATTAATAAGAGATTTAGGATGTTGAACATGAAATGTGAACTGGAACACACTGGACAACAACAAGGATTTGAATTTTGTTCCAGTAGTTTTTGTTTTAGAGCTCTTTTTTTCTAAATTAGTCCAGCTGCTTTTTGACATCTGGTTGAACTCTATAAATCATTTACACGGTCAAAGCTCGGTAAACACACAGTTAAAAATAAAATTGAAATCACAACACTGCAACCAACGGTAAAAACATAAAACAGCAAAGAACACTGTGTTAAAAAAAAAAAAAAGCCCAAATTGTGTATTTTTATAGCGAGTCAGTCTCACTTACTGCTCAGTGTTTTACCCCCCATTCAACAGGTGGTGGGCGTGTACTGAGCATGCTCAGATGTCCATGGAAAGCACAAGATCTATTCTATCAGCACGGTTTGAAATCTTTCCTCTCGAGCAAATGTTGAATTTTTAGGAATATTTCAAATAAATTATACATTCAGAGCAATCACCGCAGACACGTCAGGGGTTAAAGGGTTAAAGGTCAGAGAAGGTTTTATAAAAGCAGACAGTCTCTAAGTTTCATAGCTGCGGGTTTGTAGACCAAGGACGGATTCAAAGCCCTGTGTTTGGAAATGAGCGTAGTAAATGTTCCAAAGTAAAGAAGGTCACATGTTGTTGTGTTGGAATTGCCTGCCCAAAGCTAAAACAGACATGCATGGACATGTGAGCTGACACTCATACCTCCACCACTTTGACTGACTATTAGAAGTGATGAAGACCTTGTGTTTTGCCGCTCTGACTGATGCAACAAAGCATGAGGGCAGTGGACTGACACATTTTCTTCTCTGTCTTGTGGCTTTTCTTCAGAGGCACAGGGCTGGGATTAGTCAGACACTAGCCGGTGGTTTGGACCGGCCGTCTCTGAACTGGAAAGAATGCTGATTCATGTCCTCAGTCCGACCAACTGGTTTGGAATCCCTCTACCAGGGTGCTTATCTCATCAGCCAACAAAATGACCGCTCTAATATCCTATATCCACATTCATAGAGGACGTAATGACGTTTTTTTCCCCCGTTACGCTTTAATTAATGATTCCACATGTTCACGTCACTGTTAAAGTGGACATATTAGATGTAATGTGTGTCTGTGTCGGTTTTTCCACACGTTCTAAACTGACCTCATTAAAGCGAGTGAGTTAAAATCAAGAAGAAACAACCCTGGACTGAAACTGAAACCAGAGCAGATGTTTTTTTAAAGTGTAATACCATTGACGGTCACTATTCTGGCTCCTTAAAAGCCCTGGATCCCATTCAGAAACTTCTCTCTAGAAATACAAAGTCAATAATATGCTTTTGAGGCTAATAGAGGGTTTTGATGTCTGCTGTGTGGACGTTTTCTGATAATTGCTATAGTTGTGGTTCAAATGCCTCACTGCATGCATTTGTTTTTCAAGCCTATTCTAGGAGTCACCGAGCCTGTTTGTGTGACCATAAAAGTCTGCTTGCTACTTAAGTCCACTTAAAAGAGTGATATTTGGCTTTTTTTAAATGGAATTATTCATTTTAAAACATTTCCCTGTGGTCTATATAAACTGTAAATATTATGCTTGGGTCTGAATTCTTCATTAATTCAACTCCACAGGTCCATCTTCAACCCAATTTCTGATTAATGACACCAGAAAGGTCGTTTTGAGCGCTGGACCTTTAAATGTAAATGAGCCACTTTACAACCCACCCCCTCCAGGTTGTTGACTGTGCTGCTCTGTCCGGTTCAGACACTTATATTCATTAATACAACTAACAACTGAACATTTTAGGTAATCAGATCAAATTTTTGACATATTTTCAGTATGGACTACAACTGCTGCTGCTGACAAAAAGTTATGATGTACTCAGAGAAATGTTCATCAGAAGTCTTGATCTTGTAAATGTCATGATGTAGCTATTTATAGACATAACAAATTAAGAAGGAATTGAAACAGGTTGTAGAAATCCACTCGATTTTCGCCAAAATTAATATAAAGTTAGCTCTGCAGCACCTGGAGGGTTCACATTCAGACTTTATGAACTATTAGAGGCCAAATACACAAATAAATGTAACAAAGACTCATAAAAGTGGGTTTAGATAAATGTGACCCCTTTAAAAATAATATGAGATAAATGAAAAACCTGGTTGAGACACTCCAGTCCATTATTGATTTCTTTCAGAGTATGTACGTACATAGTAATGGTAAACCGCAACTTTCTGTTATTGTCTTCTGCTCACATTGTAATTTTCACATGTGCAGGGGTAAAGAAATAAAATAAATCAAATTAACCTTTATCCACAGACACCAGAGTATTGGGTTGAAATCCAGGTGTGTTAATCTCTTTTTTCATAATCAGATTACTTCTGTGATCTGATAAGACATATCAGATTATTCTGTTTACATGATCACTTGAATAATCTGAACTCCAAAAATTGGATAATAATTGGAGTATGAGTGTGCATGTAAACAGTGTGAAGTGTTATACATTACCAGATTACTTAAAAATTACAATTTTACAGTGACTTTCTCTGAGAAAGTATAAGTTGATCAGGAGTTCTTCTCACATTTTTAACCCAGATTGAACCTCAAGAAATTAGCTGGGTTTTTTTTATTCATTCATTCATTCATTTTCCAAACCCGCTTTATCCTCACTAGGGTCACGGTCGCATGGAGCCTATCCCAGCTACTTAAGGGCGAATGCGGGGTACACCCTGGACATTTCGCCAGTTCATCGCAGGGCTGACATATAGAGACAAACAACCAATCACTCTCACATTCACACCTATGGACAATTTAGAATCACCAATTAATCTATCAGTGCATGTCTTTGGATGGTGGGAGGAAACCGGAGTACCCGGAGAAAACCTATTATATATATTTATTTATATAAATAATTTTAATTATATATAAGAAAACTTAGAAAAAAGAAAAAAAAATTACCTTCATAGTCCATCATCTTTATATTATGTTAAAACCATTTCTTTAAATCCTAATTTCAACTGCTATATGCTGTTGGAGCAAATTAAATTTAACAGGTAAATTTAAGATTTTAAACATGTAAAAATCACTGAAATCCAATGTTAAATCTTTTTTTTTATAATGTGTGTGTGGTTTTTTTTACAGTGTATTAAATGACTCATTACTCATAAAAAACATAAAAATATGTTCTTTATATTTTCTATTTATGACTTATCCTATCACTTGCCTAACTTCTAAAACGGAATCAAATCCAGTACATTAGCTAATGCAGTGTTTGATTCTTTGGTTTTTATCTGGCCTTTCATCCTAATGCATTCACCACATGTAAATGCAATGACGACGGCAACATCAAACACACTTAACTCCGATTGCGAGGGTCCATTCCGCGAACTCTTGTTTCTCCGTCTTTCTCCAACCTTTTCTGAGTGGTGCTTGAGCGAATGCACATGTTGCTGCTCTGTAATGGAAGGAACAGGAATAGCTAAGAGGACACGGCTGTTGCAGGGCTAGAGGTTGTTTTTTTTGTTTTTCTTTTTTTTTTTTTAAGAGTATAAATAAAATACGTGAGAGAAAATATGGCTGTGACACGTTCCATATTGGTGGGGTTGCTAAACTGTGTCAACGCATACAGGGAATGTTTTCTTTATTCATCCAGCTGTGGCTAATGTGTGTGGTTTTCTGTGATTCGGTGTGTATTTAATCGAATATGACATGATTCAGAGACCTATATTAGAAAAAGCACATATATGCGCTAGCGTCGGACTTTATTTTTCTTACTTAATGGTGCAGAGAGGACTGTGAAAATAATTAGTGTGAGCCAGGAAGGGTGATTGAGGGTATGAGAGTAGGTGTTAATTGCGTATATTCTGCAGGTTCAGCCACAGTGTGAGATTTTTGCCAACCGCTGCCTGTCTTCCTTGAGTGCAACATGCCTTAATTGCTCATTCTTGTTGGCAGGAGGAAACGTGCGAATCAAAATGCTATTCGGAAACCTTTGGAATCCGGTGCTGTGACTGGGTGCACTCCATGTTTCTGTCATATGCTGCTTTGGTGCTCGGGGAAAAGTAAATGCCAATTAATTTTGTTTCCAGTGTGAGCGCGCTTTGCTTTGCTAAAGCTTGTTTTTGTAGTTTTTTTTTTTTTGGAGAACTGACCCAGAATATTTAAAAAAGCATAACACCACTTGAAATTTGGCTGTGAAGTTGTACATTGGATGGGATAAACAAAGAAGTGTAAATGGAGATCATTTCTTTTTAAATTCATTGGAAAATTAGACATATTCACCATTATCTTCTCACTTCTTATGAGATATATTGTTGGTATATGAGATTTATTATAAAGTACTTAACTCTTTATCAGGAAAGAGTATAATTCTGATGTGTACAGTTTAATGTTGATATGTGTATTACTGCATTTGTTTATTTTAATGTGAAATACTGAAGTTTCTGGATCTGTGTTGAGCTGTTTGGATAGCTACATCAGCTACTAGCTACATTTACAGAGTTTACGTTTGTCCAGTTCACAGCAAAATCAGAGTTTATTTTTAATGTTAGCATTTTTGCATTTTGTGCAGGCTTAGTCCAAATTTATTAATATGTTAAGGTTACTTTTGGGAGCTGACATGGGGATTTATGATCAGTAAATAGATAGAATAAGGGGGCGAGAATATACAAGTTGAACTTCATCCCACCCCTTTTCAAATAGGTTTTCTTTTTTAGATTGATTTTTCTTGTTGAATTGGTTTTAAATGTTGATATTTGAAATTAACAATCAATCAGTTGACTATTTTTGGCCATTTAGAATGCATTACAAGACAGTGAGTCTGTTTATATGCAAACCAATACTCCCATCGTTCTCTGATTTTTGAAGTTATCGGATTACTCCAGTTATCGTGTAAACACAATATTCTGATAAAATTCATCTAATCTGAGTATGAGAAATCAGATTAACACATCTATATTTCTCCCCAATAGTCCATTGTCTTCATTCATGTATACAGGTTAATTTGATTACTTTCATTTTTTTACATCTGGGCCAATGTAAACAAAAAAATCTATATAAATGGAAGTTATGCAGTGACAACATGAGCCTAAGGAAAAAGAGAAACAAGCAATGACATAAAAGATAGCACAACATGTGAAGTACTTTGTAGTCTTATCAGCTCCCACATTAGGACGGCTAATGCTGACACTGTAAGCATCGCCATGGTCAACAAGACAAGACCGGTTGTTTTGAAAATGACAAAAAGTGTACTTCTTACATCATAGCATACATACATATGTTATGCCCTGATAATGGGAAAAATGATAAAAGAAAGAGTGGGAAAAAGACACGTACACGGTGCGTTCGCTTCTCATCTAGTGTATAATTTTTTTTAGTATTTTCAGTTAGCCAACAGCTTCACTCTCCAAACAGAAAACAGGTACAACAACCAATCACTGTGCAGCACATCCGCCATGAACCAAAAATAAATACAAAATAAAGACAAAATAAAATACTTTTAATATTTTAAACACAATTTATGCAAGTGCAGTTCTATAGGAGGTAAATGAAAGATTGTAAAGGAAAGGTAATATAATAAACTATTTTATTAACAACTGTAGCCACTGTTTCTGTTGCCATAGCTACAAGACAAAAGCAATCCAAATAAAAGAGAAAACAATTCCTCATTTTAAACAGTTTACATGAACTATTATCTCCTTCTTTATTATCTACTAATGCATTATCATTCTAAAATATGAGAAATCATGAATTAGCTTTTTAACCAAATCTTTGAATTAGATACCCTTTTTTTAACTATGACAATGTGAAAACATTATAACCATGACACATACTCAAAAAAAAAATAAAAAATCAAGTACTGTACTGAATCATGTAAACCAGGGTTTTTTGATTATTACATTTCTGAAGTACATGTAAATGCATCACATCTGATTGCAGCAATTACCGGATTACTCCCAGTTATCGGATTTTTAATGGTTATGTAAACGGACTCAGTGGCAGCACCCGTTACAGTGAATGTAACTGCTTTGTTAGGTACCATGAAAGAATGGTACTAATGTAATGATGTTCAAAAGGTTAATGTGGAAGTTGACAGGTGTCTGGATCAGCACTTATATTGTAATGTTCTTAAATACATGTTCCTTTCACTTTGCATGCGTTTTTCTAGTATTTCTTACATTAACTTGTTGATTTATATTTTTTTGTTTTGCCACTTACAGTTAAGAAATTAAATAAGGTAACTTCACTGATCTTGAGACTTTAATACTTTCACACAAGTATTAAAGTCTTGTTATGTCTTCCAATAACACACTACGGTTGACATTTTGAATTTCAGAGTATTTCTATGACTACCCTATAATGGGTTAATAATACCTTGTCTGTATTCTACAATTAGTCGTCTGATAATTGACGGTATTCATAGGAAGTAAGGTGTTGACAGTTAATTACATCCCAGCATGCTTTGTGAGGTGGTAGTAAAACAATGAGGTCATGTAAGGTAATGAAACAAGACACAAGCTACAAGTGTTAATGGGTTCCTAAATAAGGCTATGTTCAGACAGCAGGTCTTAATGGGACGCAGAAGGGTGACATTTGCCACTTTTCAATGATGCAAAGGTTGGGTAAAAGACTGAAGCTGCATTGCAAAATACGGATATCAGATACGTAACAGATTTAGGACCACATATGAAAGTGGCCTGGGTCAGATTTGAAAAAGAAAAAAAAAAAAAAATCAAATTTGTGCTATTCAAACCATCTTTAATAGATTGGATAC
>JAPTGZ010000013.1:14132997-14143115 GCA_029814645.1 Fowleria isostigma
ATCTTTAATCCGTTATTGTGTCACTTACCCTAGTCTAATTCAGCCATTATCACCTGACAACGAGTGGCACGTAACACCAACCATTGAATGACCAGCTCTACAAACTGAGCCACAGCCACCCATAGTTTCCCCTCCAAACTGGAAGGGGGCAGTAGCACTGGTATCAGCTGTTTTAAAGATGAAACTCCACTCTGTTTCCATAGGTTTGATATTTTCTGGTAGATATTAGCTGTTTTAGAGCAATAAAAGTGGCCGACATGGAGCGGAGTGTTCGTGAGCTCGTACAAGTCAGTGAAGATATCACTAGCTATGTTTCCATTACCCTCAGAAATTAGCAAAAAGTAAATTACACAATAGAAAACTGGTAATTGAAACATAGAAATGTGGCAAAAACTGTGAAAGATCGCAAAAAAAGTTTTTATGCTCTCATGAGGTGGTTTTTGAGACCTTTCCATATAAAAGTAGAGCACAACACTGTCATGGAAACACATTTTCACTGCAGAGTAGCATGAAGTACGCACAGACCACGCCCCCTCCTCTCTATCTCTGCAAGAAGACGATACAGTGGTCTTTTGTTTATCGCGGGGGTTACGTTCTAATAACAAGCCGCAATAAGTGAAATCTGTGAAGTAGTCAGCTTTATTTTTTTACAATTACTATATATGTTTTAAGGCTGTAAAAACCCCTCACCACACAGTTTATACACTTTTCTCAGATAGGCATTAACATTTTCTCACATTTCTCTCTTGTTTAAACACTCTCAAAGTTCAAACCTTACATTACTACATTTAAAAATACGCGTTGACCCAAGCACCAATGTTCTCCATGTCGTCTCTCTGTCTCTTTCACAGTTGCTTTGGTGTTGCGCTGTTTTCTAAAAACATGTTCAAATTTGCTGTACGAGTGCATTCAAATTTCCAGTTCTAGCGGGATGAAAAACGCAGCCCTCCTCTTCCCCGTTGCCATGGTGACAGAGTAGATCAAGTCAGAGTGAGGGTTAGACTCAGAGTTTGCTGAGTGTTTTGTGAAACGGACCCAGGAGACACAGCACGGAGGAGATTGATTGACAATCAGGACGCAGAACGCAATGTGGATTCATGCTGTAAAAAAAAAAAAAAACATGCAAAATTGCACTAAAAAAATCCACGAAACAGCAATACCGCAAAAAGTGCACCGCGATATAGCAAAGGACCACTGTATATCACAAGTAGACTGGACTTTAACAGAATCAGGCATCACAAGCCCAACACTCCTCTATGGAAACACCTACAAATTGAAAAAAATCACTTTTATTGTGCAGAAAACTCCAATGATAACCAAACTATTGTTTTTATAAAAGTGTCACAGCACAAGTAAGTAAGTAAGTCATCTCCTACAAAGGGTGGGGGGTTTGTCCTGTTCCGTCCCGTCCCTGTGCGTTGAGCCGACCAGATGAACCAGGTTTTTCCAGCGCTGGCGATCCTGTGCCAGCAGCTATGCATCCTCCATGGCAACTCCTCCTTATTGGAGGTCGCCTGCAACGATGTCAAGCCATCGGGTGCGGGGCATCCCTCGTGGTCGTCTCCACCTTTGGGTCAAACTGAATATGGCCCTCGTGGGATGGTCAGGAGGTAGGCAGAGGATATGGCCATATTAGTAAGTGTGACGTTGCACAACCAAGGAAGATGATTGGGGCCAGCATGTACGGGCTCCAAGTGCTTCGTTGGAAACTCACTGGAGCTACCTGATGTTCTCGATGGTTCTGAGAGCCCTGCTACTAAAGCCATCACTTCTTGCAGCCAAGGTCTTGTTTAGGAGCCATGTTTCCGAGCCATAAAGCAGGATGGAGAGTACTGATAAATTGTAAATGCAGAGCTTCGTCTTGTGTGAGATGGTCCGTTACTGCTAGAGTAGTTTCCAGAGAGACTGCAGAGCAGATGCTGCCAGGGCTCATCTGTGGATAATCGCTGGTTTTAGGTTCCCGTTGTCAGTCACTATGGACCCCAGATATACAAAGTTCTTGACAGGCTCTACAATGTTAATACCAAGCTGCAGGGAAGGTGGATCCGGTCTGTCATCGACATACATGAACGTGGTTTTTGTCCAATTTACTTTGAGGTCAAGCTTCGCTGTCTCTTTATTGTTGATAACCAGAGCGTTTCTCAGCTGGCTGTAATGTGCTGAACAGGATGGAATCATCAGCATAAGTGTAAGAGCCAAAACATGAAGATGATCAAGAATTAAGTTTTACAATTTTATTTGAATAATTAGAAGTTTGTTGTGCATTTGTTTGGACAAATATAATGATAACAACAAAAATACTGGAAAAGGGTAGAGTGCCCACTGCGGGTCGGGGAGGAGGTCCTGCCTCAAGTGGAGGAGATCAAGTACCTCAGGACCTTGTTCACGAGTGAGGGTAGAATGGACCAGGAGATCGACAGATGGATCAGGGCGGTGTCTGCAGTAATGCGGACGTAAACCGGTCCATTCTGGGGAAGAGGGAGTTAAGCTGTAAGGCGAAGCTCTCAATTTATCGGTTGATCTACGCTCCAACCCTCACCTATGGTCATGACCGAAAGAATGAGGTCACGAGTACAAGCGGCTGAATTGAGTTTCCTCTGCAGGGTGGCCGGCCACAGCCTTAGAGATAGGGTGAGGAGCTGGGACATACAGGAGGGACTTGGAGTAGAGCCGCTGCTCCTCCATGTCAAAAGTACCCAGCTGAGGTGGTTTGGGCATCTAGTGAGGATGCCCCCTGGATGCCTCCCTAGGGAGGTGTTTCAGGCATGTCCAACCGGGAGGAGACCTCGGGGCCGACCCAGGACACGCTGGAGGGATTATATCTCTCGGCTGGCCTGGGAACGCCTCGGGATTCCCCCGAAAGAGCTGGTGGAAGTGGCTGGGGAGAGGACTGTCTGGGCTTCTCTGCTGAGGCTGCTGCCCCCTCGATCTGGACAAGCAGAGGACAACAACGACAACAAAAATATCTCATAGGACTTCAATATGAGAGCTGATATCTATTGTGCTTTTTTTAAACCAACATCACATAAGTTCTTACAATAATATCTATGGCATTATACTGACAAAAACAGTGCTTTTAGACATTCCATGTTTTCTTTTCTGTCTGTTTTATTCATATGATACACACAGGAGTTAGTAATTGATTGCATTACCATTGTTTGTAATGACTTTTGATGGTCAAATATATTTTTCAATGACTGTAACTATAAGCTATAAACACTAAACAATATAACTATAGACATAGAATATAACAATAAACAGCAGGGGCTGAGGAGACAATAAAAAGACAATAATGGTCCAACAGTGAATTTAAACAGATGAGGTATTCATAATAGAAGTTATTGATTTAAAGTAACATATGCAATATGTGCAATATGCAATAAAGTAGCAAATGGTTGGAGCATGACCCCACCAGGACCCTGCACTTACACACATTTCCTCGGTAAACATCCAAGAAATACAGACAAAGTAAAAAGAGCATCATGTCATGCATGAAAACACTCGGTGTCCTGATTTTGTGCAGACATGTACGTGTCTATGAGCAGTTTTCCTGCTGGCGACGACTCACAAACTTGCGTGTGCACGTTTCTCTGTTAAAGCAGAGGAAGAATGGGTGAGAGAGAGGATTTGTAGGTATTGGGATACCTAATACAATGAAAAGCCACTTTGCCTTTTGTTTGCCTTGCATGACAGGGGACAAAGCTAGCCACAAGTGGAGCTTAACATTCCATTTGGCTGAGGGAGAGGAAGGCAGCTGGCACAACAGAAAGGCCACACTGTGGATCTGTGAGCCCACCAAAAGGGGTATATTGGGTTTCTGAGGCCACTAGGAATGCATGGGAACTCCACTGATGAAGAGATTGAAGAGGAGGGGGTGGGGGTGGCTGGGACCATGGACAGGTTGTTGAGCTCTTATCCCCTTTGATTCCCACTAAATATCTTGGCATAGCACAAAATATATCCCATCTATATAAAATACAACGTGAGCAGTTCATATTTTCATACATTGGATGGATATTATGTAAAAAACAAAAAAAATGCTATTGATGAGTGGGGTACACAAAGGCACCGTAGCCCACTGTGACTCCCCTCACTGAGCCAGATTAATGACCTGGGGCTTTTGTGTTGCACTTTCAGGAATGCACTCCTGTTTCTCACTTATAAACACAAACACACACATGAACACAAAGTTAGACAATGCACACACTCAGTCATTTAAGTGTATGACTCTGTTTCCAGACTCCTCCCATTTTGGCAGCTCTAATGTAATTAGTTTGTCTTCCCTCTGTCGCTTTTGGCTGTGTCTTGTATGCCTGTTACACACACACACACACATAAACACACAGTACTGGCCAAGAAAGACCACAGGTGTCCTTTCAGATGATCCATGACCTATTATTGTAGTGAAGAGATTGAGGGACAGCAAGAGCAAATGATGTGTAAATAAAAGCATGCCAACAGCTGATGAAGACTACTTCACATTTACACTTACTGGGGTCTTGGAAGGATGGAAAGAAAACAAATTAGGGGGAGGAAAGCAGAAGATAAAGCGAGACCCTGAGTTGATTAGCTTGGAACAGCATGGGAATAAAAATGAATGACGCATGGATTAGTATTGCACATATAAATCTTTTCCTATGGAACCTTCTCGCTGCTTATATGAATTTCAGGAGGATTACTCTTAATGGCAGCACTAGTTTTTCCATATTCTATGCCTGGTTGACACTAGCATCAGCCTGGACACTGATGAAAACTCAGAAAATAGCAAGTATAGAGTGTGGAGAGAAAGGGTAAGCACAACAAAAAAACAAAAAAAAAAAGTACTCAAAGGAAGGTCACCTGCGTTGATTAACTTTATCCAACATGGAGTTTTTCCATGTCCTTGGGCAGGATTCTGCTGCAGAGACACGGTACCTCTCACGAGAAATAAGTCAAGAAGTGTGGAACCAGGAGGGGATGCCCCGTATTGATCAGCTCACACCAACATGAATACAAATGGAAGATTAATGGTGTAGCTTAAGGCATGTGAATCTCTTTGGAACTTTGGCTAAACAACATTAGTCTGCATGCCAACGTGGTCGCTTTGGATCAGGTAGAGGAGGTGCTGATTTAGTGCATTCCTCTGTGGGAAAACTATTTTAAAAAAAAAAGAAAAAGCTTTTCTCTTTATAATGTTGCTTTGTCAGGCTAAATTAGAGTCAGTGTGTTTTCATTATTAGTAAATCAATATCCATGAGATGTTGATAAAAACAAGACTCTAAGGTGTGGAAAAGCAAAGTCTAGACATGAAAACCTGAACAATTACGGTGCTATAGGTGAAAAGATGCGACTTTAACCTATTTACTTAGTCGAGACTGAATTATTAGACACAAAAAGTTATTGTCTGTTAACTCACAAAACCAAGTGACAATGAAAGCTTAATCCATAAACATGCTCTCCAAAGCTCGCACAGAATAAAATAATCAAAGTGGGTGTTTTGATCGAATTTGGTGAAGTTTGAAACTAATCAATGAGGACTGAGTTTTCTCATTACACAAAGGAACAATTTTCAAGAAGAAATAACTGTCAGATTATCTTAAATAGAGATTCATGTCACTCTTCAGGTCAGGCCTGGTGACTAGTGTAGAATATATTCGTCTAGCAATCAGGAAAGTAAAGCGGCAAGGGGAAATTATATCAAACATACATATAAAACACAGGGAGACAAATCAAAAACAAGCCAGAGATAATGACACACCTATACATTGATGCTGATTGCAGAGCGCTCTACCCATTACCTATGTCTGCAATTCATGGAATATTCTGATTCATACGTTGATATATTATTTTGACCAATGTGTCTTCTCATATTTCCTACACGGGTGCACAGGACACCATAATTTACAATTTGTTTCCAGGGTTGAGCTGAACACATGTACACAGTCATTTCATATGCATTTTGTTTATAATGTTAAATTTAAATGTTATTGTCAGTGAATGTCAGAATAAATATAACACATAAACGATACACACTGACCTTGAGAAAAATGCAAAAGCAAGAACAATGTATGCAACAAATTGTCATCATACCTGTATTGCGTGTCACTGTTGAAAACAGAATATGTCCAAGACAAAACAATTAAACCTATATCAGGCAAATTAATATTTTTGGTAATTTTTGCACAAATTACAAGTATGTTACAGCGAGGACAGTGAGTAAACAATCTCAGGTCTAATGTGGTCTACAGGGTCTGAAAGGTCCACCTCTGCATGAACAGTGAGTGGACCTGCTTTGTTAGGTACCATGAAGTAATGGTACTAATGTAAGAAATGATGTTAAAGAGATAATGTGTATGTTGACATGTGTCTGTAACAGCACTTATGTTGTTTTAGCATTCTGATGTTCTAAAATACATGGTGCTTTCACCTTACATGTGTTTTGTTCTATTGTTTTATAAATACTTGTTTTTTGCCACTTAGGGGTAGGTATGTAAGGATACACTCACCCCACGATACGATTTGAATCCAGATTTTGGGTCCATGATACAGATTCATATTGATTTTTTTTCTTTCCAGACTTCTTGTTTCCACCAGTGGCTACTGATGATTAGCTTGTGCGAGGGTAGCTCCAGTAGCTTTTGTCACAGCAACGTCTCTGTTCCGTGCGTTATCCGTCACAACAGCTATCTTGTGATCAGTCTTTTCAAGCTCAAATTCTGCTTTAGCAGACTTCAGAACCTCTGCGCATGTGTTCTTCAGTAAGTGTTTTGAAGAGAGGATGAAAACTCGCCATGCGTGACGAGCCCATCGTACTCACAATGCTTTGCGGAAGCGTCTTCACACAAGTGGATCACCGGCGTAGCAAGCATCACGGACTCTGCACGTCACATAGAAATGAATGGGGACAGTGCAGAATGGAGTCTGTGATGCTTGTGCACTGTGGCGTCAAAACAAGCATCAGTAATAACAGACTCCTATTGCTGAAGTAGTGCATCGATTCCCCTTTTTTGATGGATCAATTTTTAATCCCTCCTATTTGTATTGATTATTAAGGATATATTCTTACATCCCTACTTATGGGCAAGAAACCAAATATGGTAACTTCATTGACCTTGATTTTCTACATGACAATAAAACATTTTGAAAAATTTTACAAAAGTTGTAGAGTCATGTTAGGTCCTGCAGACTAATGGCCCCCCCATTTACACAGCACAGAGATTGTTAGGTGACCACTGAGTGATGAATGGTCACCCAACAATCTCTGCACTGTGTAAAGGGTGACCATTTAATGATCAAAAATTGGGGGGTGAGATGGTTCAGTGGTAGAATTCTCAGCTGCCGCATGGGAGGCAGGGACTCTATTCCTGGCCAGTCCCAAGCCCGGTTGTCAGGACAGGTATCCTGATGTAAAAACATGTGCCAAATCATCATGCAACCTCAAAAGGGAACAGCCAAAACAGAAAACAACATTGAGTGATCAAAAATTGACCCGATCTCCGAAGCCTCAAAAAACCTGTTTCTGTGTAAATTTTTGGGAGATCCTCGAGTGCTCATTGTGCTTTTGGTCCCTACTTTAAACTGTTGGATCAGGCAGGGGGGTCATGGAGATAGTTGTACACATTCTCTCATTGATCTCTCAACTGGAAAAAGTTGGCGTTCATTGAAAGATGGCTGAGAGATCATTGGGAGATTAATGAGATCATTGAGGGCTCCTTGAGCATTCTCTGAGAGATTGTTTCCCTTGGTGATCATGGAGAGAATGTTTTGGACCGAGTCAAAACTTTGAGAAGACATTGATGACCATGGAGATCATTGGAAGATCACTGACAGATCTTGGTGAACATTGGGCGCTCATCGAAAGATCTTTGAGAGAACTGGCCGTTTTTTCATCACTCAACAATCTCTCAACAGTCACCACACCTGTGTAAAGGTTGACATTTTGGATTTCATAGTATTTCTATGAGTGCCTTATATAGGGGTAAAGTTTAATCTAAAAGACACATGATGTGGTTTTATTACCCTTGGCCCTTGCCGCAGGTTACCGTCATTAGCTTATCGTCTGTCCGTATGTGCAAAAACTTTGGTCTGGACTAGAGCTGCACAATATATCGTTTGAGTGTGGTCATTGCAATCTATGTGTGCGCAATAGTAACATCACATGTCTAGTTAATGAACTCAATGTATTCTCCTCTAGTTTCAAGGGTGACACATAGTTGCTGGTAACCACACTGAAAATCATAGAAAACGAAGAAGAAAATAACCAAAAATGAAGAAGGAAATCACTAAAGACTAAGAAAGTCACTGAAAACAAAGAAGAAAATCAGAGAAAATAAAAAAAATCCCCATAAACGAAGGAGAAAATCACCGATAATGAAGAAAATCTGAGAAAACGAAGAAAATCACCAAAAATGAAGAAAATCACTGAAAATGTAGATAATCACTAAAAACAGAGAACAAAATCACCCAAAACATAAATGAAAATTACAACGTATATCTCAGGTTTTAAAATAATCAATTTTTTTCCAATATCGTGCAACCCTATTCTGGACTGAAGGTCAAGGGCTTTTTCAAGTACGAGCATGTTATGTTTTAATTTGTCGTCCAGTGACTAATATGATTATGACTTAAAGCCACTAGCTCAGCTGTTAAAAAAAATGTAACACAAGAAAAGGGGAAACATAAGAAAAAAAAAAAAAAAAAAGAAGGGAAGAGTAACATAAATGTATCAGATTTATTTTGTGTCTGCTAATCCGACACAGATTCACTGACTGTTATCTACACGCTAACAATCAGAATGCAATTTATTGTGAGTGTTAAGCCACAACAGCCTCTTTGCACCTGTTCCCATTGAAAAGGAGCCCTGTTACCCCAGCTGCTCATGCCTGCACCACCACTTTTCTATCTGTCTCCGAGACAAATGCATTCCTTACCGAGCTGTTAGAAAAATGTGGCAATTACACTAATACTCAGGAATAAATACTGAAACACAGAGCACAGATGTTTAAGAGAAAGAGTGAGGAAGGGAGAAAATTAAGAAAACAGCTAAGATGATACATATACAGAAGACATGATGATAATAAAGAAAAAGACAAAAACGTCATCAAACTAAAGAACGAGACTAAAACATAGAAGGAAAAAGCAAAAAAAAAAAAAACATTAGTCATTTTAAATCATCACAAAGTAAACTGTTTAGATTTTCCTGCCAAGTAAAGCCCTTGCAACAACCTCAATAATAGATATCACAATATATCTCAATAAATGTCAATGTAAAGTTAGTTTAATCTTGTTATATTGGCAAAAATGTATGAGGGAGTCGAAGGGAGTGCATGAAGAGGCGGGTGTGCATTTGACAACAGAGAGAATTGTTTTCTTTTCACGACCGCTATCTTTCCCTAAACTAATTCTCATCTCGGACTTAACAGAAATTTAATGTGGGTGTGGCAGAGGAACTTCTTTTTTGGCGTGACATACAATATTTAGTGCTGTGATATGAAATTGTCATGAAGAAAAGTAAACTAAGGAAGTAAGAGTATTTATTTCAGCTACATGTCTGTCCTTATTGGATTTTATGATGTCTGTATTTGTCTTTGTATGTATTTAATGTGGGGTTTTTTTTTTGTGTGTGTGTGTGTGTATGACATCAACATGCCAGGAAGTATGCAGATGGAAATTAGCCTTGAGCTATAATCTGGCATATTTACATTTATTTTTTAAAATGTTCATTAACCCTTTAACTGCTTGCTCGACCATATGGTTTATCACATTTTGAGTAATGATATTTCAATAAGTGGAGTACCAAACTTGTCTGAACCTAATTAAGCCAAGAAAAATGAAAATCACTGAAGATATTTTGACTGTTTTTTGTAAAAATATGATAAATATAAATACTTTGTTGGCATATATAGTATAAGAGGCCTTCCTGAACAGAATTATACTATTTGATATCACAAAAAACTTAAATTAGATCTATAATAATTTTTTAAAACATCATCAACCAAATGTTTGGTTTGTCACTTTATGGTAAGAGTAGAAAAATTAAGCCACTATCAAATTCTAAATTATTTGTTATAAAATCCAAACTTCTGTTCATTCATTTATTCAAATATCAAACATTTAGTGGCACTTCATCGTGAATGTGT
>JAPTGZ010000013.1:14179671-14193540 GCA_029814645.1 Fowleria isostigma
ATATACAGTGTGGAAACATGTGAGTTAATAATATTCTGATGCTAAAAAAAATTTATAATTATTGTATAGTGTTTAAAAGTAGAAAATACATTCTAAAAATCAATCTTTCTTGGTATATTTTGGTGATTTGCCAATGGGTTTGCAAAGCGGTCAGACAGACGCTAATGCTGTTTGGGTGGCCTTGGTATGGAAAAGTTTGGGAACCCCTGCTCTATGGTATTTGTAAAAAAAAAAAAAAAATCAGCATCACAGAATAGTGTCATTATGTATTACGTGCCCTCTTCAAATGCAACCAGTCAGATTTTAAAAATATGTTGTGTTGTATACATTCTCTCAACGGACATTGCCAGTTCTCCATAGTCCACTAGTGATGGAGTTGCGAAACCGGTCTCGAGATCAATTTTTGGTGGTCTCGATCTTGTCACGGACTCAACTCATTTAGTCTCGGTTTTGTCATAGTTTCAATACCCTTCGGTCTTGACAGTGTCTAGGTCTAGCTGGTCTTGACAACGCTAATAGTCGGAAGGGTGAATGATTAACCCTTTTAAGACTGCCATTATAACAGGCCACCTAGTTTTCATGGGGTTTTTTTGCAATAAAAATGTCAGAATTTTTTTTTTTTTCCAATTCTTTTGCTTCTTTATTTTCAAGAAGAATGTAAGTTTCAATATCCGTTATATGCCAGGAGGTCTAGGACTCTGACACATAACAGAAATAAGAATGTTCCTGGTGTAGTCATAAATGAAGTGTGGAGAAAGTTGATTTAACAAAAGAATGTTTATTTTATAAAAATAACTAAAAAAAAGTGCAAGACTTGGTACATATAAATTAAATGAAACCAACACAAAAATGACGCCAACTAAACACTCTTCAGCAGAGAGCATATCAGCTGATCCATCAGGTATGTTATGTCAGCTGATGAGGGAGGTGGAGCCAGGGAAAACAAAGCAGAATGACACCAGCCGTAACAATCTGATCATTAATTATCATTATTATTAATAATAAATGCTTAAAAACAGTGTGTTTTGGTAAAAAAGGAAAAAAACAGACCTGGAATTTTTCGGCATATTTATTATCAGAAGCAAATGTAAATGTCCATAACAAAACTTTTTGAGATTATAGAAGTAAACTTTCAACTATTTTACATCTAATCAAATATGCTTTTGGTCTTGAATATTCAGTATCCATGTATTTTTTGTTATTTACAGGTGTTTTCCATGCCTGTGTAGAAGTCTATGGGACAGTTCCTTTCTACTTGTAATAAAATTCCACATTGCTGCTGTAAAGTGTTATATAGTTTCGGAAAGCTCTCGGGATGTCAGCTTTCCGATGCCATTTGAATTTAGTCAATCGCACAAATCGCTCAGGAGTTAGTCATTTGAATCCTGTAAAGTGCAAAATGTAGCACCAGAGAGATTGGAGAATTCCGGTCAACTTCTTCCAGTTTTTCATTTATAGCCCTGCCAATTCAAAAGATTGATTGGTGGGATGCCGTGTTGTGGATTCATATCAGCCCCCAAAATAAATAAATGAAAAAGATTAAGAAGAAAACCCCAAAAAAACACCTTATTCCGAGAAACTGTATCCGCAGATTCCCTCCATCCTGTTGTTGCAGTTCTGATCTGCTTCCATTCAACTCGATAAGGCAAATCACAGACACAACTGTAGGGTTTAGGTCTCAGTTCTTCCTCCCACTTAAACGCACTCGATTCTGACAGATGAAAAAGAGCAACGTCGCTTCATTTAGAGGCACCTCTCGGCGACTTGGCTCTGGAAAATGACTCGGGGCGCCTTGCCATCATCACAACCACTTTGCCCTTTGTTCATCAAAGAGAAGACGCCACATGACCCTCATTTGGAGTTCAGGGAAGATGTCAGGTTCATCATTTCCAGAGAGCTTGTTAATGGTGGATAAACAGCTGGCATGGCATGAAGGCTGGGCAGATTTGATGTTTTTCTGGATCACTTGCTAACCACTCACTCTGTCAAAGAAGTTTCCAAATTTTAAAAGACACTCCCTACTTTATCTCTGTGTAGCTTTTTAAAATCAGGAAATACTTAAAGAAAAATTAGAACCCAAACCATTCCTCCTTCGACTCAAATGATCTCAAGTGATATTTGTATTTGAGGAAAATAAACGAAAGCATATCTCGCTTCGTAAAGGTGTTCGTTGAAGTCATCGTCACGGACTTTGTTCAAAGTCAGACTCAAAACTATTTGAGCAGTGACAGAGGTTTCAGCTAAAGCTTCCTATCTCTGAGGGTCCATTACTCTGAGGAAAAAACCTTCCAAAACCGTGACTCAATTTTTCACCCACAAAGTATTGGGGCTTCAGACTCGTGTGTTAAATGATGAGAAGCCACTACAAGCTGGGAAAGACTGTTCAAAAGAAATAGAAGAAAAGGTCACAGTCGGACGCCGGATAAAGATTATTGTCCATTTGTCCCAAGAGTTGTAGATAGTAATCAGCAGAGAAAGCAATAGCGTTGTAAAAACCCTTGCGTGCCTTAAAGTGTACCTGTACTGGTCAGACTTGTGGCATTAACTGCACTTTAGTTTGTTCCTTTTCCTATATATTTACTTTTCTTTCAGTCTTTCACATGGCATGTATTTCATTAATTCCAAAATAACTGAATCCTTGAAATACTAAATTTCGAGATAGGAATTTTAAATTTAATAAAGGCAAGAGAAATGCACATTCAGTTAAAAATCACCGTAAATGCACCACACTGGACCTTTCTATTATGTAAATTATGGGTGGGGGCAGAACTTATGGGGAGCAGCCAGTGCCGGCCATAAGTGACATTCCATCACTGAGTCCAGATGATCAAGCGCAAGTAAACAAGCAGCAGTCGGTGAGCAAGATTGAGTGGTTATCCATGATTTCTGCACTTGTTTGTGCAACTGGAAAGCTTTGCACTCCGTGTGTAAATTCTGCCTCACATGGGTACGCCATATTTGATGCCGTCACAGTGCGCTTAGTATCGACTGGTATTAAAGCTGAAACTCCACTTTGTAGTGTTGTTTCCATGGTTTCAATATCTTCTGATCAGCATTTCCTGGTTTATTAGCAACCGACAGGTCGCTATTAAAATTTGTGAGCTCATAGAAGCCACTAAACATACAGTTATTTTAAAAGTATTACAGGGTAAATGATGGGGAAAGAGGCAATGTCGGAGATGGACCATGGACCACTGAATGAAAATAGGTCAACCAACCAGGAATACCAAAATGCATATCCACACAAGTTTATCAGGAGCAAAAACTAACAGACAAAAACAAAAGTGAAATAAATAATAAACAAAAAACAAATGAACTACATATGGCATAATATTTGTTACTATATAGTCCTGGTGTCACATGACCATAAATTGACCAACCAGGAGGCGGTGTCTCTGCGTTGCCTCTGCGTAGATGTGTCGCATTGTTAAAATCTGGAAGAGGTGCAAGGCTCTGCAGGCCTCTAAGTCACCGTCCGAAATGACTGCGTAGGTAGTGATGTGTCGTCCATGTGAATATAAATCCAGTTTAACAGGCCACTAGTGGCATTTCCATTGGACATTTGTGCAAAACTTTACTAATATTTACTAAATGTCAAAAAAGCAGAAGTGCATAATGTCGTTTTTTTCATTAAATGTGATTTGTTTATTTATTATTAAAAGATCAGATGAGAAGTCATTCCATAAACATGGCGACGAACATAAATACCATGTTGACATACAGATATATTCATTACTATATATATATTACCCCTCTATCTTGTACTTAATTTTAAAAAATCATTCCATTTCCTGGTGTGTCCTCACATACCATACCATGTTTCTTTTATTACTCTTCTTTGCTTGTGACAACATTTGTCAGCATCTTTTTTTTTGTTCATGTGACTAGTTGCGAAAAAGGTCTTTACATTGCAGTTTTGCATGATATACCAATTTCACTATGCCTGAAAAACCACCTTTTGCCAGCGCAAAAACTTTTCATCAAAAAACGAGGGTTTTGGTGAAATTGCCATTTTTCCATTAGACAAATTTGTTTGCATAAGTTGTATTCACACAATTTGAGGGTCAACGGAAAAGCGACGGCTGACGGAGCAGTGACTTAGTACTCATGTGTACTTGACAACGGACTATGACTTAAATTACCTGACAGAACCGCTAGTATTGTACATGATCTTTTGAAATTAGCAAGCAATGAAAATTCACTACAGATACCCTTTAATTCTTCCCTATTTTTAAAATGTTCAAGCATGGTCTGGTCACTGAGATGATCACGCCAATTAACATCACTGTTGTTGCCATGGGGTGCTGTGGAGATGAAGCCCAACCGTTTGTTTGCACTGTTGTATCTAACAGGACGTCTGTCCATGGGGTGAACGCTTCATGGTGCACTGCTCTGGTTGAGGGAGATATCGTATTATATAGTGGATATCACAGATGCTGACTGGTGGGTGAATAAATTATACAAACTGTTCAGGAGCCTGCTGCTCCCATCTTCTCTTCCTCCGTCTTCACACACATTATGCACAACCTGTCTCTCTCACACACTTTGTTACTATTATTACACCGTCTATTACTTATTTAGTCTATATCATTGCCGGGGCGTTAATTAAACATGTAGCTATAGTGTCTTGCATTTTTGAGGTCGGAAGTTTACATACAGTACATCTCGCCTGAAAAGCGCAGATGCTTGGATAGTTTTCTACAACGTCCACTGAGTCCGGTTTATGGGCCTCAGTTCAGTCCACACATTTGTTGCTGGATTAAGGTGGTTGCTCTGTGATGACCACTTCAGAAGGTTTACTCTATTGAGATGAAAGTCACATTGTTGCTATTTTGGAAATATTCCTGGAGTCATAGTCCTGGTCAAAATTTTGCTGATGTCTCAGATGAAGTTTAACAGAAATTCACACATAATTCTCCTTCATCATGACACTGTTTTACAATATACACCAGTGCAGCAAGAGAGCTTCACACCATGATGTTCTACCTCTGTGCTTCATGGATAGAAGATAGAACGGTGTTGTTTGGATTACAGTGCAGAATGTCAATCGTTTTACTGAGGTTGTTTTTCCTGTAGTTTCTTTTCTTCCTTAGGGGTCTGCCATTTAGGCTGTGAAAATACAACAGTCTCTTGTGTGTCACTGTAATAATAGATGTCATGCAATTATCAGTCTGGCTGATTACTGCAAACTGCAATTTTTCAATTATCAGTACTGTCTTTTTTTCAAACTGACGTGATGAAATTAATTTACATTTTAAAAGTACGCCACTGTGGCTCTGAGGTTTGGATCTGTTATATCACTTTGTCTGTACTCAGCACTAGTCCCAATGGAACAATGTATGTATGTATGGATGGATGGATGGATGGATGGATGGATGGATGTTAAAAAAATCAAAATTAAACATGGACAAGATTTTCATTTTTTCTGACTTACATTAGTCTGAAAGTTGATTATTGGCTTTGTTGACACTAATAATAGACATCTGTTTTTGGTTTAAGTCTTTACTGTTTGTATGTAAAGCCTTCACCCTCTGACAATGTAATCCCATGAATAAATACTAAAGTTTGACATTTTCTAAACTCATAAAGGGAAAGATATTGTACATATAAGTTGAGAATTGTGAATATATTTAGCTGAGGTCTGTCAGATTCAGATCTCAAACTGGTAAAGAAGCAAATAATGGCATGAACATCACTAATATATGTATTTTTTTTTATTTCAGAGTTGCAGTAGTAGCAAAACTGTTGTCCTTTAAAACCCTCTGCTGTCATTTCAGCGTATTCCAACAGTAAATCAGTGTGGCTGTAGGCCCCGGTCCAGCCCCACGTCGAAACAATGTGACCTTCATTATAAAAACTGGATGTGTTTGACTGTCTGACCAGAAAGCCACTTCTGTATCTGTGAAAGCCATTCAACCAGCCACTGTACTTGTACTGTATTTTTCTAAACCACACTGTCACTAAGTGAGTCCACACACACTCAATGAAGGGCAAACAAACATGGAGTCGCACTAATAGCAGAGTTAGAGCTCCCTCTAGGGGTGAAAGCGGATGCCAGTATGGGGGGGACAGGCTGCCGTCTCTGATGGAAATAAAATCCTGGCCAAAGCGGCGTTCTCACAGCCAAAGAGCCAATCACATGTGACACATCAGAGCAGTTTGACAGCTTATGAACTCGAACACTACATCTCATGTTGACATTTAAAATCCAATCACTGTTATGTGAAGAGATTTCTTAAGAACTGCCTTCGAATGCAAATGAGGAAAGTCTAATTATCAACATCAGCAAATATTAACTATGGCACAGAATGTACAGTATAATGCAATATAATCAATCATACTATACAAAACTCACTTGCGCAGTAGCTTATATACATACAGTATCAAAATCCAGAATAAATTATCTTTAATTGAAAGCTGCTGTACCATGTGATGCAGTTCTTAGAATAAAACTGTGCATATATACGGATCTGAGTGGGCGCGAGGATAACGAATTTCCAGGCTTTGCAAGAGCGAAGGAGGGGAGCTTACTGGTATTTTTTGAGTGGGTGGGAGGGAGGCTTAAAGGTGGGTGGGAAAGTAACCTTTTTTTTTTTTTCTTTTTTTAATAATACAAAAGTAGCAGGACAGACAGCACGAAGTCTTGAGTGTGTGCAGTTGAATTTATATTTGTACTCATGAGTGCTTTAGTGCAGAGACTGTTTGAAGTTAGTTTTTTTCCCCATGTAGGAGCGGTGGGATGTGTTTACGTGAGGTGCGATCATCCAGATTTCTTTTCTTTTCAGTTTGGACATCACTCTCCTCCCATCTGGCTGAGTTCAGACCTGGTGCTGGCCTCTGTCTGACGCTCCATCTGGTACCTTTGACAGAACAGACACAACGGTAGAGAGTAGAAGGTTATTTGGTAGAGTGCGCATCTCCACCAGGGTTGTACAGGATATATATAATGTTGCAAAATTAGAAAAAGATACAGGCTCCAGTTTTAACCCTTTAAAACCTGACGTGTCGTCGCTGACACACCCTGCGCATAGGCAGTTTGGATGGCTGGAACCTCCTTCACTGTGTGTGCGATTGGAAAAAGTCCAACGGTTTCCAAAACCTGAGACGTTTTGATTTATAGGTTTTATTGAGTCATTATGGTAATGTTCTAGAAGCAGATGAATAAGCCGTTTTAGCAGTATTATAACATGCAGTAAATTGTAAATGACTGCAAGATTTTGAAAGTTCTAAGTGCTCTGTAAAAATGGGTCATAGATTCACAGGTCAAATACAAACTCTTTTAAAGGTCATTTTCAAATTTTTCCAGCACAGTACCTAAAATACTTAAATACTAGAATGCATACTGTCACAGAAAAAATTATTAGAGCATCAAAAGTCATAAAAAACAATAGTTATGCAATCAGGTACTCACTCTGTGTGTATCATGTGACTAAAACAGACAGAAAAAACTATGGAATGCCCAAAAGCACTGTTTTTGTCAGTACAATGCCATAGATATTGATATAAGAACTTATGTGATTGTGGTTATTATCAAGAAAACCATGGAAAAATGGATAGATAGCAGCTCTGAAATTAAACAACTATGAGCTATTATTGTTGTTATCATTAAAACAAATGTACCTTTAGTTGTACCAGGCATTAAAACGAACAAGAAATGGAAGAAAATATAGGGGTGGTCTAATCATTTTTTTCCACGACTGTATACTCATGATTATTATTGATCATATTAATCATACGATCATATAATCATAATCAATTATAAATCATATTAAAATATGATTTATTTTCACTGTTTATCACAATGATGTACATTGTATTACACTATAAACAACTAAAATTATGCTTTGTAAAAGCAAACAGTTTAGAAATTAAAGGATAACACAAAGTTTTATCCAAAAAAAAAGGGAAGTCACTTGGTGTTCTTCAGGCACACTCACTAAAAATGTACCTGTAGTCGACCTGAGAGCAGCAGCTCATTTTTTTACATAAAGTTTTATTTTTCAAAATGTGTCACCTCTCTTAAGTAGCTTTGGATGGAGTTATTAAAAAGTAAAGAAAGAAATCATAGAGTTAGAATTGCAAGCACTTCAACTGAAATTCAATTACTTCCCAGACCTTGAAAACACAATATTTAAATTCAAGTATTTTTAAGAATTTCAAGCACCCGTACGAACCCTGATACAAATGCATTTTTCTCGGTTAACACTCATAAACAGAACACTTGAAACTACCCTGGTGGAGGTATTGATAAGTGTGTGAGAATAAACTGTGATCTGGCAGCTAATAAAACAGAGGCTTAGCTATCAACTGGTAAATATCAACATACTGATTAAATAAAAAATGTAAAATATATTAAAGCAACAATACAGACAATGACAGTGACAATTAAAATTAGCATTGATGATCAGAAGATATTGCCTGTTTACGTCAATATAACAGTAGTCAATGTGATAATATCTACTATAAAGTCACTATGAACTTAAAAGCAGGTTGTAATTTACAGTAGGTGGTCTAAAACAGTGGTTCCCAAAAGTACCCCCCTGACATAAACTTTTTTTAGCCAAGTACCCCAACTCTCGCTTCAGCATTGGTAATTGAAAAATATTAATCAAAATGTATTCCTATGCCAAAGGTGTCTGTTTAAAGTATAAAATATAAACTGAAAAGGGCCCTCTTTCATTGATGTGAAAAATAAAGTGGTCATTAATTAATAAATTAACTTTTCATCAACGCAAAATAATTACTTGGCTCCTCAAATACTCTCATTTTGAATAATATAAAACAGAAATGTTCTTAAAATGTTACCAAAGCTTAAACAAGATGATCGACATAATACTATTATATGAATTATATAATACACAGGTGTCAAACATAAGGCCCGGGGGCCAAAATTGGCCGGCCAAAGGGTCCAGTCCGGCCCCTGGGATGAATGTATGAAATGTAAACATTACATTGGAGATATGAACAAACAAGGATGTTACCATAATTTGAGTTCAGTTCAGTCTAAAGTGGGTCAGACCAGTAAAATACTATCAGAATATACTATAAATAATTATTAAAATTGTTTTAACTTTAAAAAAGTAAAATTACACAATAAAAAAATATTTACATTTACAGAATGGCCTTTTACAAAAAAATGTGAATAACCTGAAAGTCTGTGTAATTTTACCAATATTCTGCCTGTTACTAAATGTTTCGTTAATTTGTAGATCGCTTGTGATTTGTAAGCTATAATGAACATGTGTAAATAAATAAACTAAACTGTAATACTGTTAAAATGATGCTTATTTCTCTTAAGAATTTTCCGGTTGTTCATATTTGTTCATAATATGTTCAAGTACAGTTCATAGATGTGAACATTTTCATTATGGAATTTGACTTTTTTGACTCAAAAGCATAGAGAAAAGTTTGGAGTTGACATTATTTATAAGTTCTTATCCTGTTATTTAGATTATTTTACTGGTCCGGCCCACTTTATTCCATATTAGGATGAACGTGGCCTCCTGACCAAAATGAGTTTGACACCCCTGATATAATAGAACCAATGCCTGACATGTTTAACTATAAGAGAAAGATGGAGATCCCCACCTGATCACTGTTTTACTCAAACCTGGTAAGAATCCTGAATATTAGGGTTTTTAAAGGCCTTTTTTCCATTTCCTTGACTTACAGCTGAAGTTCCACCTGATAAAATGAATAAGGATCAAACCAGATTTACTCAAAGTAGATCCTCAGCTGACAATGTAAGATTTTTTTTTTTCCATAATCCACAGCTCCAAGTCTCTTTAAACCCTTGTGTTGTTGGCACATTTGATGCAGAGAAAGCTATCGATCGCATAGAGTGACGATATCTACTTAAGCCCATCAAAAAGAATGAACATGAGCATTGAATTCATCCGTTCGGTGGAATTACTGTACAGACAGCGAGCAGTGCAAATACAACTAAAACAAAATGTAGAGCTAAAGGTGGCTGCTATCGTTCACCTTTACCCTCCGGAGTCGCAGTTGAACAATAGGCATCGGGTCTGAGGTCTAATTTAGCTTTTTAAGTGCTTGATTGTTTTAATCAAAATGTGTGCCCAGGAGGGAACTGGTGTTTAAAGAGGACCTATTACGCTACTGGAATAGATCCGTCCTAGTTTCTTGAGCGACTGCCACTTATGGGTGTGTCACAGCTGACGCCAAGAGTTCACTTCGAATTCATAGGACCTGATGACGTACATCCATTATAGAAGAAAAGACCAGCGAGCCATAGAAGCGTTTCATAAATTGCCTTCTTTGGGGAAAGAATTGCTCCCTGGTGTGCACTGTCGACTGTGAAAGTTTTTTCTGACCTTATGCACTAACAGACAGAGAAAAATTGGCAAAGCAAAATAGATCCTCTTTAACCCATGAAGAGCCAGTGTACTTTTGCAGCAACTCCGAAAATCTTTGTTCTCTCTATTTAACTTTTCATAAGTAATTTATCACTATTTATTGTAATATTTTCCTCTTAATTTAGCCTTTTTAATTGTGATAATTTTTTTTTTTACATTTAATTTAGCAGTTATGTAGATGTTAATAAAAGCTCATAGTAGCCCATAAAGACCCAAACACACACCATTGACTAAAACCATCTACTGACTTAAACTGTTTAATACCTGTTGATCCATTAATCCTATCAATACATGTAAATAATTGAGGTAAAATACAGTTTGTCGCCTTTTCATGGTCATCAGATATGACCCATTTGGATGTTCAGTGGCTCCGTAGTTACTGTGGAAACAGTCATCTTCTACAACACTGATTCACCAGTGAAACCCATGGAGTTGGATCAATGACAGATAATGGAGGCGGAGGCAGGGCAAGAAGAACACGTACCTTGGTTGGAACTACAAAAAGTACTTCAAAGTCAGCTTTATTGTCAGATTTGCCATATGTGCATTACATACAGAAAAACTGACAAGATTCAAAGGCCCCATGGTGCAAAATGAGCATAGTCGAAAAAAATATATATATGTATGAATATCAAAATAGAATAGAATAAAAGTAAATAACTAACCTATAAACATTAAACTCTAAATAATGTAACTGTACATGGACTACAACAATAAGCTGCAGGGGGTGAGGAGATAATAAATACACAATAAAAATACAACAGTGAAGTTAACAGATGAGGTATTCATAACAGAAATCATTGGTTTAAAGTAATATTTGGATGTGCAATTGTGCAATAGTAAAACTATATACTTGATGTTAGAGAGACAAGAAAGGAGACTGCAGGATTACCATGCAGTGTAACGAGAAGAAAACAGATGTGAATGTTTTAATATTGGGACTTTTTCTTGTCTCTTTTTTTATAATCAGACAAAAACACCACTAAATTCCTTGGGTTGTATTAGTACATCACATATGTGTTTATGAGGTTTAGACCTAATACATATTCATTCAGCTCTAAAACAGAACACATAACAATCATTCTGTTTACAATGAAGGAAACATGGTGTGATTTACTACATTCATACGGTATTAAAATTCAAGAAAATGCGAAAGTAATCCAAGTATTCAGATTATAACACTCAGGTTGAGTAATGTAACAGATTACAATATAGATGGCTTTTTTGGGCATGCATTCTGGAATACATTTCAAAAGTAACCCTCCCATCACTGTCTGATAACCATGAAAAGATGATTTTACACCAATTATTTACATGTATTGATAAAACTAGTGGATCAGCAGGTCTTAAACATTTTACATCAGTGGATGCTTTCGGTCAGTGATGGTTGTTTGGGTGTTTATGAGTTAATTTAATCAGATTTATTTTTAGCCAGGTGCTGAATCACAGAAACCATGTGATTACTCAGTCACGTTTTTAATTATCATCATTTCCACAGGTATGGCTGCAAATTAAACCTTTTAACGCCTTGGTTATACAGCTGTCAAAAAAAAAGCGTCATATTGTGTGCTCAAGCTCTCAGGGAGATTTTAGTTGGTAAAAAATAACTCAAAATGCACATTTCTTTGCTGAAGCACAAAAGGGCAACGTGTTTATTGCCCACCTCTCGCATCTGTAATACGCGTCTAGATGCCTGAACCTCAACCAGTCCTTTCATGGGAAGTGCTTTCTTTGTGCAGAGTATAATCTATTGTGAGGAGCAACTCTAAATGGGAACTTCTGCCTTTATTCATTAAGTTACTAGACTTACCTTGCTGTCATTCCGTTTTTTTCGTTTTTCTGGCTGTCATTCCTGCAGCCAGGTTGCTATTGGAAACTAGAGCTTCCCCAGACAAAAATTCTGCTCTTATCATGTCGGGTGTCGGTTGAAGGGCTGATTCTTCAGACCTGCGCACACACACAAAAAAAAACCACACGTATTCTGAGCATGTGCATTTGAAACGCTTTACAAAAGCCTCCCACATGAGATCAATCATGTCAATAGAAGCATATGTGCTTACGGTTTGTCCATTAGCGCTGGCAGGTCATCAGGAGGAGAAGTGAGAAGAGGGGACGCTTTAAGTGGAAGGATATCGGTGCTGTGGTCGACAGACCTATGGGAGGCACACATATTGCTTTTAGCCTCAAGAGCAGGGCTACACATCACAGAGATAATGGACAGATATCTACATCTTAACTTAGATGAAAGGCCTGCTCAGGGTTGTTTGAGCAGGAATGATACAAGTGCTCCTGGGTGAAAGCTGATACCACTCGCAAGCAAAATCAAGTTGAAGAGAATTAAAACAGTGACAAGGCAAAAAAAAAGAAAGAAATGGCATGGAAAATAAGTCAGTCTAGTCTGTAATGCCACTTTAACGCTTTCCGCCTTGGATGCCTACTAGGAACAACCTATAAATATGCTACTAAGGAACATTTTCTTTTTCCATTGACTGCAATTGTCACTACTTTGGCAAACTTCTGGAAAAAACAGGGAAAGTTTATTATTATTTTCATTTTGTATTTATTTTAAACTTTTTTGAAAATGAAAAATAAAACAAAATAAAAATAAAAACATAAATTAAATTTAAAAACAATTAAAAAAATAATAATAATAAAGAATTAAGAAATAAAGAAAAAAAAACTTTTATATCAATTATTTGCATGTATTAATAGGATTAGTGGATCAACAGGGATTAAACTGTTTGTATTAGTAGATGTGGATGTGTCGTTCTTTATGGGTTGGGAAAAAAGCGGAGCTGTAAATGACCATACAGACCTTGTTTTATGCTAAAGAGTCATTAGTATTTGCAGGATAATTTTCATACTTAAACATCCCACTTATCTGTGTGCAACAGAACTACCTCTGTACCTGTGCTGAAGAAAAATACTCCTGTCTGTTTGTGAGGCTGTGGATTTAACTTCAATAATCATAAAGAGCCTCTGAAAACTCCTCAAATATCAACAGCTGCATCCCCACCAAGCAAGAACCACCACAGTGTGTACTACAATGTCTGAACATTTGAACAGGAAGAAGAGAGAGCACCTATATATTGTTAGGAAACAGAATTTCTAACAATACCAGAGTAATAGATATACTACTATAAGAACAACCTCATTTTATTGAGATTGTCAAAATGGTCAAAACAATGAGATATTTCTGTGGGTCCAGCTCTAAGACATCCTCAAACTCTGAACACAACCAGTATGACCAGTAGTTTTGGTGCCTGAGTAATGGACTGATACACATTTCTATCATTATATTAGAAGAGGCATCCTGAACGGTAATCAGAATTAGAGCTGTACAATATATCGATTGAGCGTCGTCATCGCAATGTACATGTGAGCAAGTGTTACATCGCAGGTCCTGCAATGTAGGAGGAAAATGAACTCAACATGTTCTCATTTAATTTCAAGGGTACCTGACACACAGTTGCTCGTAATAACACTGAAAAAT
>JAPTGZ010000013.1:14420937-14431432 GCA_029814645.1 Fowleria isostigma
TTAAAATAAATTTTTTTAAAAAAGTAAATATGAAAAAAATAAAGAAAATGTATTATTTAATTCTATCGTTTGGCATAAAATGGGTTGTGTTCTCCACTGATCACAACACCTGTTACATTTGAAAAACAGAACCTGTTCTAATGGTCGTTAAATCCCGTCTTAATGAAATAACAGAGGTGTCAACACTCTTCATTAAGGGTACGAGGGGGTCGTCAAATGTCGTCTTTAGGGGAGAAAGAGTTAAGTCACAAAAAATGATCTGGTTTATGTATATTCACAGTGTCCAACAGAAACAGTGATTTATCTGAACATTTATACAGGTTTATACATAGGTTTTTGTGTTGTTGTGTGGACAAAAATATATAAAATAATGGTCATGTAGACAATATGTTTTTGGAAAGAAAGGGATAAAATAAATATCTACTTTAAAAATAGTGAGGACAGGACATTAGATTCAAGAAATGTACATTTAGGTCATTTTTTTAGTCCATTTCATTGCTGTGGAATTTCATCTTGAGTGTGTTATAAGCATCTAGTAACCAATACATGGTGTTTTTGTATATGAAATTAGATAATTTTTCACATAATTTTCTTATAATCGTTATCTTACATATAGTAGTAAAAAAGTAAATACCTCAAAATAAATTCAGTTGCAAAAAAACTAAAAAAAAAAAGAAGTTCACCAAATATTGTCATTACTTTAACAACTGTAATTTGTTTGTAACGTTTAATAATCGGCAATACTGGAAATTTTGGTGTCGATCCGATACCAAATAAATAAAGGGCTAGTATCGCCGAAATCGAAACTGATACTTTTTCTTGAAATGTCATAATCATTGAATAATTTTGTGATTTTGCCTTTAGTTAGTTGATTATGATTATGATAAAACTCTGGACAAAGATTTTTGGCAAATAAGTATGTTTTTTTAATTAACAAACTACAATATAAAACAATTTAACAGAGTAAAAATAATAAAATAATTCCCTTTTCACTACACACAATTGTGAAAGAAAAAGTTTTCCTGTCAGCTGCAGACACAGACACACACAGACACACACACACACACACACACACACACACACACACACACACACACACACTCTCCGACAGACCAGAGGGGCAGAGAGAGAGAGAGAGAGGCGTTATTTGCACAGACAGACTTGGAGAGAAGCTGCACTCACATGAACTATAAAAAAATTCCAGTAATTTGCTGGACGTATAGAGGAGAAATTGCCACAAAAGTATCAATCCCATCACACTAGTATCGATCCAGCACTGATACTCACCTTAGTATTGATACTAGTGATATTTAGATTGATACGCCTAGCCTTAACATTTAACATATTCAATTGCGGCAAAGAAAGATTTGTTAAATAATCCATAACAGCTATGATGTAGCAATAACATGTTGCAGTGCATGTATCAATATTACACAGCTGATGGTATTTTTCTTAAGAATTAAAGATAATTGTGGCGCCGATTTCCTTTTTATACTATATAATTTATATTGTAATTCGAGCAGATGTGTGAATACGTGTAAATACAGTTATAGTTGTTTTTTTTTTATCCACTCTCTTCTCCTGCGTTTAATAAAAACAAATAATCCTAACAGTGGCTCTAAAAGTCCTCCAGGTCCCTTTACGTATTCTCCTGTATCCTTGAGCAATATGAAGAATATGAAGACTGAATAATAGAGTCAACTCCAGGCGTATACACACACATAGAAAACACACAGGGTATTCTCCATTGGAGCCTAGTGGTGAGAGAACAGCGAAGGGTTCTGCTTCACTTCCCATGTGGAGAAGCTACATATTAAACTGAATTCATGTGTGTGCCACATACGTAAGCCAGTCCCTCTCCTCTTCAGTACGTCTTTAGGCTACCGCCTCGCCTCAGCAGCTCCCAGACATACACAATATTTACCCTTCTCATTCATCACAGCCTGGGATGTTATTGTGTTTGCTGCTCTGTGGCCCGACACTCACCCACACTGTAAAAAAAAAATAAATGCTCTCTGCTATTAAAGATAAATTATTGACACAGCCTAGGTCAAATTACCGCAAATAGGGAAGAATCTAAGGCAAAAACACAACAGAAAGTACTACATTAATTGACTCACATTTGCTATTTTTCATTTTATCATATTATATCTAAATTCAGCGTTTTGATTTTTTTACTTTTTTGTTAAAGGATCCAAAACCCACATATGCAAATAACATTTTCCAACTGCAAGCTGCAATAGATATGGATTGGAAACTGCATTTACAAGTTTATTCTTTACATAGAAATAAACACTGTCCCCATATTATTAAATGGGTCAAGTCTTTCAATTATTCATAGCTGCATAAACAACACCAATTAGGATGAATATGAAGAGCTTGTATAAAGTTTTCCCTGTGGTAAATGTAAAGTGACTACTCAATGAAACCACTGGAAATTATTTATTTGGGGTTTATTACTTTGAAACCACACAACGGCACGCAGCGATTTTAATTAAGACTAATTGTTTTTCTTTACAGTCGCGCTAAGGAAAGCTAATTAAATAAAATGCCAGCGACAACTCCCATAAGAGAGCCGACACTGGTTTATTCACATTAGGGTAGTGTCTCCGAATTGTGCTTCATCATGCATCAAACTTCCACACAGTTTTGACTTTAAACACCTGAATTAACCCTTAAAACCCTGAACCCAAAATGGTCCACCTGGACTTTTTTGTCTTATTTTGACTAACTAAAAGGTTAGAAAATGTGCTGTGAATGAGTCTGTTTGCCCATTTTTCCAGAGCATTTTATTTTCTAGATCACAGGTGTCAAACATGTGTCCCGTGGGCCAAAACCGGCCCGCAAATCCGGTCCATGGGATAAATTTGTGACATGCAAAAATTACTCAGATATTAACAATCATTTTAGTTCAGGTTCCACATTCAGACCAATTCAATCTCAAGTGGATCAGATCAGTAAAATACTGTCATAATAACCTATTAAATCTTACAACTATACATTTTTCTCTTTGTAAATGCAAAAATTCTCAATTTTTTTTTTATAAAAAAGTACAATTTCACAAAGCATGTAGCAATCAGTTACAATTTACTACAAATGTCTTCAACGTTTTTCAGGTCAAGGACCCCCAAACTGACAGAGAGATGGAGTGAAGGATACTATATGTTTTCTGTTTAATTTTGTTTTATAATAAACTGGACATAGTTCAGTATATAAATGTACCTTCATTCAATACAGGTCTAGTCACAGGCGTTGGATTTGACAGAGCTCATGTGTCCATGTTTTGTCCGTTTCTGACTGAAAGATAACTTCTAAGCTCCATTTATCCATTTGATACAATATATTACAGTGGTTCTCAAACTTCTTACAGTAGAGTGCCCCCTAAAATATGTATTTTTAACCAAGTACCTTCAACTCTCACTACCCCTATTTGAGAAAGACTTTGTAGGGCAAAAATAGCAAAATTAAAATATATATATGTTAAAAACTGTCCTATGAACCAAACATTACACGACCCCCCCTGCAGTGCCTCTGCAGCCCCTCTCTGTTGAAGACCTGTGATTTACTGCATGTTAAAATACTGCTTAAACATCTTCTTCTCCAGCCATTACTACAGGCATGAGTGAAATTACCATAATGAGCCAATAAAACCGATAAAGAGCAACATCTCACCTTTCAAAAACCGTTAGAATTTTTCCAATTGCACAAACAGTGAAAGAGTTACAGCCATCCAAACTGCATATGCACAGGGTGTGTCGGCGATGATACGTCAGATTTTAAAGAGTTAATTGAGTTTATATATAGAAAAAGTCTGAATTTATAGTATTAATCAGTTTGTTGGCTTAAGTATATACTGTCTCAGCTCATTTGAAGTGCATTTCCTTCCACAAAGTGTTAAAAGAAAAGTAAAGACTGCAGCACGCAACTTCGTTTTACCCACTTCGACCGCAGCGTTCTTGTGTTGCAGATCCACTGGAGCCACCGAGGGGGTTCAGTGCTTTGTTGGTTCAACCTTGACAGAAATTGTTAACAGAGGAAAGAGGAGTTTGACTTCTCTCGAGGAGGAAATCAATCCAGAAATGGTCCTTGGAGAAGCTCTGAAACCTCTGGGCCACAGACACCCCATCTGAATTGAAATGGAGTGGAGGTCCCACGTCCTCTGAAGTACACAAGGCCCATTTGATTCACATTTCTGTCTTTGTAATCTTTTAATGTGTTAATAACCCGCTCCTTACATATGCTTATCATTTGCTCGGAGACTAAAATGTGGAAATTGTTTGCTCTGATCCAGAAAGCTCAGAAGTAAGCTGCTGTTTTTTGATTAGTTTCCCCTGACAAGAAAAAACAAAAAAACAAAAAAAGCATTCAAAAGCTTGAAGCTGCAATTTGCAGGTTTGGCATAGTGTCGCTTCAACACAACAAGTCTATGTGTTCCATTATGGTTCATGTACTGTGTTAGAGCGTCTTTATTGAAATGCAAACAGTGCGGTTGGTGCTGCATGGATTGCAGCTGGAGCGTGGACCATGTGGACATTATCGGAACAGATGCTGTAGACAAATTGCAGATTGGGGCTTTAAATACTTAACTGAAGGCTCAAATTTATCTTCATAATTTGGGGTTGATAAGTGGCAGAGAACAACACAGGAATTTCAATAAAGCGAAAAAGCCTTGTTTCTGGGAAATGAGTCTTATTTTTTCCCCAAGGAGAAAATTAATCATGTCACTATTGTTTTTTTGTAATAAAATATAAAGATACTCCAGTCAATATTGAGCAACATTTTACCAATATCAAGCTAAACTAATGATTTACAAAATATTCTAGCAGGAAATATATTTATAGTGATTTTGTTGCGAATATAATAATGTGAGTTATGGCTCATCATGGTCTTTTATGATAATTTATGGACTTTTTATAAGACAGTCTGGTCATTTTTAGTTAATATTTGGGATATGTACTTGTTGTTTACCATTTTAGTATGTGTCACTTCCTTTACCATTGTTGGTATGTAAAAATATTGTTGAAATGTATTATAAATTATGCAGACTATCACTTAGATCATCACTATGTGTCATATTCATCAGTTTTCCTAATCTGTTTACTATGTTATTTACATTATTAGGACTAAACAGTTATAACTTGTCTTTAAGGAAGCAAAAGTAATGTGTTTTGTTGTATAAATATGAGATGGGGGTGGGATTTAATAACTTTTCTTCTTCCCACTTCTTTTTGAGCAGTACATGTTGAATTTATTTTGTTAGTACTTGTATACATAGCAATTGCTATATTGTCTAAATCACCTTTATTTCTTAATATATTTGCTTTGCTACTAGTTTCTTGTACACATGAAATGTTTTTTTTGGGGGGGGGTTCTGCTTATAACAAATAAATGAAATGAAAATGAATTTTTATCATGGGGTTTTGTTTTAATCTTACCATTTTGGACCATTTCTGACAAGAAAACAGTGAGAATTCTACAATTCAATGCAAAACATCACATTTTATCACTAATAGACAATAATGACGTCAAAAGACATCTTAAAAAATAAGTATTAAGAGAAAAATTAAAGATGAAACAAGACATATCAAGATTAAAACAATAACTTAACAGATGCAACAAGAGGAAAATAAAAGAAATAAAGGCAGAACATACAAAAACAAATGCAAAGATGCAGCAAGATGAAACAAAGACAACAAAAGTTACTCAAAAGACATAAGAAAAAAAACAACATAAAGATACTAACTACGAAAACATGTGGTTCAGCTGGAAACAGAATCATTTGTCTCTGTGTTGACTTGTTTCAATAGTGGGAGTAAGAGGATAGTTTTTTAGATGAAAACCGCTCAACTTGTCACTTTATGTTGGAAATTTCTTTTTCAAATTCATAAAATATGACTTGACATCATCACAATATTATTATTATTGTATTTTTTGGGGGGACTTTTTGCACTGAGCAGTATCTTAAAATACCATCCTTTTTCATCTTAAAATCCATCCATCTTTTCAGAGAAAGTAATTTATTACTGTATAATCAGCTTTAAAGTATGTAGCTCTCAGGAAATAGCAACATCCTCTATGGGCTCTCTGTCCACAAAGGGTGACGGCTGCTAATTGAAAACGAAGAAATAATTACTGTCTTAAAAGTGATGGAGGAGTCACTGGGGACTCTGGGAAATATGGGAGTCAACTGCGAGTGGCGAAGTCTCAGTGGGACTCAGTGGGTCCTGTGGGAATTCTATTGTCATGCGGTCAGCACCCAGTGGGACCGACACACATGCACCACATACAGGCATTTATTTATTTATTTTCTATGCACTTTTATGTCATAGTTTTTAGGCCAACACCATTCGAAGTTTCAACCTTGCACACTAAAAACACACACCCCAGCCCTGTGGGACCACAACTATAATCCCAGCCGGGTGGGCGACAATAAACGAATGGCGATGAATTGGCGGCTTTGAGGAACAGTTGGTGCTCTGACCATCATCTGCAGGTTTCAATTGGCAGTGCAGCCTTGCGTGGAGACCCTAATCTATCTGCAAACGGTTATATACATTTATTACCCCGTGTAGGAGGGTAACAGAGCTGCAACAAAGGCTTGCAGCTTGAAAGTGCATGCAGGGAGTTTATATTAATACCATAAAGCAGATTAGCATGAAATGTATCTTTTCTGCTATGGATCGGGGCGCTGTGTCTATTTTTGTCATAAACTGTGAACATCAGAAGACGCAAAAAAAAAAAAAAACCTGATTTAGATTTAGTGAAGATGGAGTTGATGAAAGCTGTCTCTCCATCCATCAAGTTCAAAAGGAAACGCCCCCTTTTCCCATTTTGTCTGCAGTTTAGCTCCACCTCTTATCATGAAATCTAATACAAAATAAATTCATCTGATATTATGGGGAATTACCTTGTTTTGAAGATGTTTTTAATTCTTTATGTTAATTCATGTTTGTTTAATGACATAGTTTTTGTCTTTACGTCTCAGGTGATCAAGTCGCGTTTGTAAGAGAGCTGTGCACATTGCATGGGAATGTGTTCGAAGCAGAAGTAGTGAATCTGAGCGAGTGAGTAATATATAATCTGCAGAAGAGCACGTTCTAGTGGCGTGTTCAGTGCACAGCAGTGCAGGCTCAGCAGGAGCAGACTGCCTCTCAGTCTGTTGTCTGTCGCCGCTTCACCCCAGCAGCCGGCCTTTTCTCACACACCAGCACACACACAAATATGTCTGTGAGCGCAGGCTGTCTTTTCACAGCAACAACAAACACTCTCCTTGCAACATGCCGCTACATGGGAGACGCCACAAATAGCCGGCTGGTTTTGAAGAAAACATGTTTTGAAGTGGAGAGGTTGTCACGGCAGTGGCGTGCATTTTTGTGAGGTCCTTTTAAAGCTTTTGGCTATAGATTGTCGTTTTTATTTTAAGACTGACTATCCAAATCAGTCCATTTGCCCATTTATGTTAACTTTCATTTGTTTGAGGTGCTCTTAATAAAAACTGAGTTTATTAGATCTGAAAACATTGCGGGATACTCTCATTTCACCTCTTTAAAGAGCCATTTAGTATCCATTACAACGTCATCAAACCTCATTGACCTCAGGCAGAGAGGCAGGGTGAGTCTACAATAGCCCCCCTTAACAATAGCCAACAATAGGGCCAAATGGTCTGGCTGTTTGCATCTGCAACAACAGACCACCAGCATCCACCATCCATCACAGTCAGGACGCTCCCGGTGTCCTGGAAAATTTGGATGACACCACTCGCTATTTTGAGCTGCACATTTTGCCACCATATATTTTGTTGTCTATCACAGTACAAGGATTGCTCTTGCCTTTTTGCATTGTTTTGCTACGTCTGAATTTTTATAACATATTATTGCTGTTTCAGCCTGCTTTGTCTTTGTCACACTATGACTGTCCACCTTGGGAACAGTTACTATAGGCGTGCATAAAGGTTTGCAATATAATGTTGAAGTGGAGCAGAGAATATTCATCAGACAGAATTAAGGACTAATTGCAAATATATTGTTTGCATTTTTTTTTTTTATGTTTCGATTTACAACCGCGTTGTACCTTACCATAATGTTCATAACATATAAATTTTTCATATGTATTTCATTTTAACTCCCTATAGTTACATTTTGGGTTGATTAAGTGCATCTAACAGAGTATAAGCCAATCCAAATGCAGTATATACTGGAACTATATCTACTGTGTTGCCTGTATTAAATAAATTAATTAAAATATCATTCTTAAATGTGTTATCAGTGGTAAAATTGGGGGAAAAAAGCATAAATCGATTCAACGTTTAGCAGCATTGCAGTTTACAAAAACAATCTGCAGGTTTCTATGAGCCTCGAACCTTTGCTCTCTATTGAATATTAAATATGAAAAGAAATTAGGGTTTAATTTATAAATAACAGTGAGTAAAATCTTCAACTTTATAATTACAGATGGTTGGGATACTGAACTGAACACATTTGGTGAGGGTACACATCACAGTGGACACAATACCCTTCTTTCCTAATTTCCTCCCTTTGCCCCAACTAAACCCTGAGCCAATCTGTAGGACAGCCGGACCCGAGGGACCCAGCAGCCACCAGCTGACTGACCGAGCGGCCTGCTCAAAGGCACAATTAGAGGGTCTTTGTTTCACCCGGAGTGGCCCTTTGTGCAGCGATGTCGCCTGGCGCTGAAGGGGAACGTCATCAGTCACTGGCTGAATGGTCTGAAGGAGATCTCTCACACACACACTCACACACTTACACAGGTTGGAGGTTTGTGTCCATATCGGAGCGAGGGATCTGACGGCACCCCACAGTGCTTCAATTGGCAGCTTCTGTTCACTTCAAGAGGGTACTAATGTCATGTGGGCAATGATTCTTGACTTATGGTCAGAATTTGACCTGTTTCTACCCATAAGCTTTAAGAATTAAGTCTGTCACCTCTTACTTTTCCATTAAAATTCATTACTTTTATAATTTCTGCAGGTTCTTCGGCATTTGTGTTTTGTCTCCTTTCTTTTTCTGCGTCCGCCTTCATTTTCCTCGTCTCTCACCATTCAATCCTCAGAGAAAACAAGATGCGATCAGAGCCAACATTGTTAACAACGAAGAGCTCATAATAACAAGGCGACTGCATTTCGTGTCATGGCCTGGCACAATGTGGTGGTTAAGAAGTATCGACTTCAAAAATACACGATTGCGGCATCACAATCCATCTGAGAAAACCTGAGGGAGCAACTTGTTAGAGCAAGACATCAGACATGGATTGCAACAGAGAGACAGAGATAACAATATCTTTGTTTTAAAGGCTTGAAGTCCGTAAATGAATTGTTGAAACACCGTCACCCATTGCTGCTTTTGTTTACAGTTTTCATTTGATTGCATGTGTCTTTTCGGTAATTAATGTAGAAGCTAGAATATACTGTATTTAGACATTTTTAAAATGTCAGAATGCATGTCTAATAGTAATTATTGATTTTGCCAGATGCAGATTTGGCAGAAAATTTTCACAAATTCATCTTTAAAGTCTTAAAAGAGCAAATTGCTGTTAAGATATAATGCACACTGTTACATTTGCTCTGATTTTTTCCATTCATGTATTACATCAGACGTGACAGATGTCGGATCATTGGGATCGTGATAAGACTTTGGTGCCCACAATCCAGACTTTAAAACTATGTTTTATTACGCCAAACCAGGTCTGGATTATGACATGGTTGACATCATTTGATTCCCCTCCCAGGAGCTCTGAAAGTGCTCCATTAGAGTTATTGCTGGTGGGGCAGCGTGCCAACACTAGCAGCCTGTCCCTGTTACCCACAGACTCACCTGCTGAGCATAATCTGCCCTGTTAAGATTAAGCCAAGTTTAAATTTACATATACTTTGGGTTTTTTGGATTTCTGCAAATGGCGTGCTGTCCCAAAAGCAAGACATGTCGGTTTGGAATCTGAACGTATCTAGAGGCAGATTCTAATAAAGTATTTTAATATACGGTCTGGTAATCCATACGAAATGGTAACTATTGCTTCCGTACATCCATCAAGTTGTTGGGTAGTGATTGTTTCTTGTAAGAACAGTCAATGTTGGTATTTAGAACCAGTCCAGCAATGGAAGAGACACCACAGGCCCCTAAATACAGGTCTGTAATCTTATAATGCATTGGTGTCTGTATTATGGCTACACACAAGACAGACCATTCTCGATGAAGACACACGGAACTGACAAAGTGCCATAAACCAAAAGACAAGGATTACAGTCTGCAGAAAGGGTCATCAAAGCAAATCAAGTGCTTTGCCAAGACTTGGATTCAAAACCGAGCCGAGAATAGAACATCGCAGTAAATCAAAAGCAAATCCTTTTATTTTCCTCCTGTTTCTGGTCTTTATATCTCACCAAGGCATGTTGTTTTTCTCAAGATGGAGGCGCAGACTTGTAAGGAAGACGAAGAATAAAGGGAGGAGTGAGTGCGGCGGGTTTGGAGGGGGAGCGTGG
>JAPTGZ010000013.1:14463814-14479764 GCA_029814645.1 Fowleria isostigma
TGTGTGTGTGTCTGTGTGTGTGTGTGTGTGTGTGTGTGTGTGTGTGTGTGTGTGTGTGTGTGTGTGTGTGTGTGTATATGTGTGTAACCCAAGGGCCCAATGCTCAGTACCCAGACACTACCCATATTGTTTTCTTCAGTGAAGCTAGAAAAAGGGGAGCTGATTTACAGAGCTGTCTGGCACTGAAGCACAAGGATGCATGACTGACTCGGCCTAATGGAGTTTTCAGCTTTTGGATTTACACTTCTCCCTCTCTACAAGGAGCAGAGCCATACATAAGCACAATCTGGCAACTGAACGACTCTGTGGCAGCTATGTTAGCTCCATGATCTTGTCGTGCAACCAAGTAATATTTGCAATAACGCCAACCAGACTGCTCCTTCCTGCTTTGTTTTCAGCTTATCAGCATGGGGAAGTTATGGCCAAAAGATCTGATGTCTACAAGCTGGTGTTTTCTCTCCCTTTTCCTAAAAGTCTCAGAACAAGACTTATTTTTTATTTTGAAATGGGAGAACTTAAAATTATGCTATCCTCTGTATGTGATCAGTTTGTTCATCTAAAATCATTTTAAAAAAAACAATAAATGCATGTATGGTTACTTCACTTTGAGTGTACATGTTATATATTCCATATATTTTTTTGTTTTTTATTACTTCCTGTCTTGTGACTCTAATGTTGGTTGTCTGTTGGGATTAGTCAGCTTGTTTTGTGCTGTTACTGCTGTCATAACCAAATATTTTCCTGCAAAGAATCAATAAAGTATATATCATCTATCTATCCAGTCGTGGAAAAAATATTAGACCATCAAAAGTCATCAAAAACAATGGTTATGTATGCAATCAAGCATTAATTCCTGTGTGTATCATGTGATTAAGACAGAAAACAAAAGATGGAATGCCTAAAAGCACAGTTTTTATTCGTACAATGCCATAGATATTGATTTAAGAACTTATGTGATTTTGGTTATTATCAAGAAAACCATGGAAAATGGATGGATATCAGCTTTTAAATTAAACTCTTATGAGCTATTTTTGTTCTTAGCATTATATTTGTCAAAAATAAATAAATACTTTTAGTTGTACCAGGCATTAATATGAAGAAATTCCAAAAAACATAGGGTGTTTTGTATTTTTCCATGACTCTATCTATCTATCTATCTATCTATCTATCTATCTATATTATAACTTTCGCAGATTTAAAGGTAAAGACACATTTGATTCATTTTCAGAGACTGTTAGACTGACTAAACAAAGAAACCCTGTCAAGGCATATCCTCCCACAGAGAAAATTCATGTTGAAATATAAAGTGTTTAAAAAGCTGTCACCTAAGAAGAGTTCTCATACTTGTGTCTTCTCCAACATTGCAGCGTATCCCGTGCCGTCATTGCCCTCTTGTGATTTAACTACCATTACAGTTCAGGCCGAGGCTGATAATGCTGGGAATCCAACATTAACGTGTTAACTGAACCTAAAATGGTTTTGTCTGTGTCGGATTGCTGGACTGCCATCAGGGCAGGACTGGGACTGCGTGCAGCTGCCCCCAAACACCGGCTTCAACAAATTATCCATTTCACAGCTCACAAAGCATTTAACCTTCGAACTATGTGAACAAATCCATTCCTGTGCTTTGGAAGGACACCCACTCATGTGTACTGAGTGTTTCTGTCAGAGGTCTTAGTCTTCCATTGTACTCCACACCTATTTCTTCAAAACTTCTGTCCTGACAGAGGCTAAATCAAAGTCTTTCATATTCATTTGCACGGCCTTTAAACATCTTTAATTCATCAGCTTTCATACTATCACTTTATTCATCACATAGCCTCATGTCTCTGGGTTGTTATCATGTTGGGTGCAAACTGTGGTGGAGGACGTATCCAGATCTACTAATACCACACTGTGAAGAGCTTATTTAAATAAAAGTATGGAAGTATTATCAGCAAAATGTGCTTAAAATGTGAATCAGTCAGCAGTCAAGTGTAATAAAATGCTTCTTGTTGATGTTACTGTTATATATGATAGTTTTTTATGCTGCTTTAATGTTTATATTGACGTTTACTGCTCATTTTAACGATAATTTATACTGTTAATAGTTAACTTTGCTTCTAATTTTATGATGATATGTATTTTTGTGTGACTGAGTCTCTAAAATGTCAACTTTGTGCGAGCTCTGAAAAACAGCCCTGTTTTCAGCTTTGTAATGATGCATTTCCCAGTTAATACAAGGGTTTATTTAGCTTACGGAGAACAATTTTCTCCATTTAATCCTTCAGTTTATCACAGCCATTTGAAATTAACACATTTGGAGGAAGGGGAAATTGAACTCTGAAAAAAAAAAAAAAACTAAATAAATGTTAGATTTATAGGAGTGAAAAGTGCAAAACCTAGATGGGGAGGTCGGTGGACAGACTGACAGACAGACAAACAGACAGAGGCCGAAATGACTTGAAACTGAATTCAGCACGACAGCAAATGTACTATGAATGACCTGACAGATGTTGATATAAAGGAGAGGTCTGCAGAACCAGCTTTCGACAAAGAAAACCCTGACAGCCAGTCGACTTTTTAAATTACTTTCTCAATTTACAGGCATTGTCTGGGGATCATAAAGCGTGCATGCCAAAAACCCCGGCTGAAACATCTCCCATAGTCAAAGCTTTGGTCCATCATCAACTGCTGGCAGTGGCTAATGAATGCATTATAAAGTGGAAAACTGATTTCCTTAATCCACTTACATTTCTTTAGATTCTATGGTGCAATAAGCCTATTAGGTCATAGAGCTGTGGCGAATCATGCAATGAGTGTTGAAAGCAACAGCGGAGTGAGACTGAGATGGAAGGAACAACTGCGGCACAAGTGTGTTCTTAAACTAAAGCCGTCCACAACACGGTATGTGATATATGATCACATCACGTTCAATAGAAAATCCTGAGAAACAGCAAAGGCAAGAAAACTTAAGGGAAACCAAACCGCTGATTTCTTCATCGCTAAATCCAGAGCAGTAAGCTTGGATTTGTCTCTGGGGTTCCTTCTATAGCATTTATTTAGGGAAAAAAAAGAGAGACCAAGGGAGACTGAAAGAGACAGAGAAGGATCAAGGTCTCTCCCTATAATTACAAAGATAGCACGGTCGCACTCCCTTCCCAGTGGAGCCTCCGAGGCGTCACTCCCTGTCCCTCCATATTGTATAAAGACTGTTCTATCAGCCCAGGAACGGCATCATTGCTTGTAAATTAATTTGGGGTTCCTGTCAGTCGGGGCCTTCTCTTCTCTTATCTGGCAGTGTAATATGGGAAGCTGAGAGGCTGGGGAGATACCGCTGAGAGCGCTGGAGGAGAGGAGGTGAGGGACGAGGGGATGAGGGGGACGAGGGGGGGGAGTGGAAGTGAGTATTAAAGAGAAGAGAGATAGATAGAGGGGGAAAGTAAGAGGCAGGGACAAAACAAGAGAGGCGAGAGCTGGAGCCTGAGAAGCAAAATGCTGCACGTCAAGAGCAGATTCGAGGAAGGACCTGACTCAGTGATAAGTGAATATGGTCTGGCATCGCCCCCCCACCCCTCCTCAACACCACCTCTCCTCCTCACACTCAACCTATTTGTCATCCAGACTGGACTCTACACGGAGAGGCCTTCACCTATCAGCACAATTTGTCCCCGTGTCACAGCCCACGGATAAATCTTCTCCAGAGGATCCTTGTTTAAATCCGCCCCCCATTACCAAAGGTCCAGCCCTCTCATGATCACATGTGCCCGACACACACATACACACCTCTGACCCCATCACTTGTTTCTAATTAACCCCTCACCCACTGTATGTAGCCTCAATTCCCTAATGGCAATAAATAGCCCTGACTATAATCCCATTAGCGCTAAGAGTCATGATGGAGAATAAGGAGAGACAGTGACAAAATGCTGGGAATAGACTGAGGCTGAGTTCATATAAGTTGTCCAAAAACATAAGCATTACTTCAGAATTATGTAGAAGGTTTATGTTAACCACATTTTATACAGAATTTATTAAAAATATCTTCGAGCCCATTCTGGTTAGAGAACCATTTTCTGTTGCTGAAAATGATCCCATTGCCATTAAGACATAATTATGTTTCTGTGCAGATAAACTTCCATCCATTCACATAACAGACTATGATGGGAGATCAAGTGTTTAGCTTGTGTTGGACTCAAATCATTTGTGGCTGGCTGAATAAAGAGGAGGGAAAATAAAAAGACAGCTTCAAATTAATAGAGATGTGCTCTGAAGTGTTGTTTTATTTTGCTGGTTTTACACTGTCAATGCTGTTACTTTAAATCTAATTCCATATGGAAGTATTTTTTGCAGCATTTTTGGATTTATTCCTGATTGCTTTAATGCTAATGACAGTTTGGCCTGAATTAAGAGGGGCATACATTTGCAAAATAATGTAAATACATAATTGAATTGCTTAAAATTAGCAGAAGAAACAGAAGAAATTGTAATGTATACTGTCAGGGGTCACCGTTTCTATTATGAGTGATTACAAATAACTTATGTTTATGTTTGAGTGTATCAGTAATAACTTCACTTTTTACATTGTGTGATTCTACATAAAAGAAATATTTTCAATAAAAAGACAGCTTCAAATTAATAGAGATGTGCTCTAAAGTGTTATTTCATTTTGCTGATTTTACACTGTCAGTGCTGTTGCGTTACTCTAATCCCATGTGGAAGTGTTTTTTGCAGCATTTTTGGATTTATTCCTGCTTGGTTTAATCTAATGAGTGTTTTCCTAAATTAAGAGGGGAATATATTTGCAAAACAATGTAAATACAAGATTTAATTGCTTAAAATTGTTGTAACTGTATGTTGTTGAGAGGAAATTGTGCAATCTTCATCAATATATTTCATTATTCAGTAGAAGTAGCAGGAGAGATTGTGATATATACTGTAAGGGGTCACTGTTTCCATTATGAGCAATTATAAATAACTTCACTTTTTGCATTATGTGATTCTGCATAAAACAAAGAAATATCTTCAATGAAAAGACAGCTTCAAATTAATAGAGATGTGCTCTGAAGTGTGATTTCATTTTGCTGATTTTACACTATCAGTGCTGTTGCTTTAATCTAATCCCATATAAAAGTGTTTTTTGCAGCATTTTTGGATTTATTCCTGCTTGGTTTAATGCTATCGAGAGTTTTGCTGAATTAAGAGGGGAATATATTTGTAAAATAACGTAAATACAAGATTTAATTGCTTAAAATTGTTGTAATTGTATGTTGTTGAGAGGCAAATGTGTAATTATTATCAATATAATTTATTATTCAGTAGAAGTAGCAGAAGAAATTGTAATATATACTATAAGGAGTCACTGTTTCTATTATGAGCGATTATAAATAACTTACGTTCATGTTTGAGTGTATCAATAATAACTTGACTTTTCATATTGTGTGTTTCCGCATAAAACAAAGAAATATCTTCTTTCACAAGTGGAGGACCAAACCTGCCACAAGAAGAAAAGCTGTATATTTTGAGAGCATACCACCTTCTGCAATCCTTTGGAAGATTCACAAAAGGCAACAATGAAGGAAACAGGGCTGAAACATGTGTATTGTACATATTTAGATATCTGGCAGACCTCCAAAATAGCAAAAACAACAGAGGCTATTTAAGCAAAAGAACAATAAGACATGCATCATCTTTTGTGGCCCATCCTGCAGTGTTGGAACTGAATTCACAAGAAAAATTGGTCCAAGTCTAGACACCTGCAAAGTGGAGGTAGACAGGACCGCATGAAGAGTATTGTTGCAGTGCGTTTCTAAATAAAAATGCATCACTTTATGTAACTTTGAATACTTTTAGAGTCCTTTTAAGTTACAGAATACAGTCTTTCCATGTGCAAATGTGGTATATTTAGAGCATTTATCACATTTACACACATACCGCAAAAAAATCTAAAGTTTTTGTTACACTTTAACAAACACAAAAATTAACATCTATGATATTAAGCATTTGGAACTGATTTTACTATTTAGTTCTCAAGGAAAGATTGACAAAGAATTTGAGCACGTCCGACACAAAAAATAAAGATTTAACTGCATATTTTCAGGCCTGTAGGCTCAAAAGAAGAGACACAAACCCCCATTTGGCAAGATTTCTAAGTCTATAGTGCCACCTGGTGGTAAGTCTGGAAACACCAGTAGCAAAATACAAGCTTACCACAGTGGGTTTTATGCTCCTGTGTGAGTGTGAACATAAAATGTGAGTTTTTATTTGTCTAGGTGTGTGTGTGTGGATGGTTGTGCACTCCCTTGTCCATAGTTTGTGGCGGCAATTCATGATGCAGATTAATCATCTTGCCCTCAACTGAGAATAAATCACTTGCGTTTAATTAGTATGGGGGAAGGTTATAAGTGACACTGAAGTTCATCTTGATTACAGGAGGCAAATGTGTTCCATTAATTTTATTTTCATGAATACATCTTAATTACTATTAAATGTTCACAACAGATACTTCAGTGGATTTAAGTTGCAGAGATCTAATCAAGATGAGGCCAAGTATGATATTATCTCTTTTTACTTTATTATGGTAGACAGTAGTGTGCGTGTAATCGCTCTGGGGTCGAGGATAAAGGCGTTTCGGCATGAAAAAAAAAAAGAGTACACAGCTAGAAATGAACTTGTGTACCAGATTTTATTTGTTGAAAGTTATAGTCTCAAAGTAAAAGGCAGGTTATAGTATGTGTTGAAGTAAAGCAGGACTTTATATTGATGTTATACGGCATTTTTGAGCATTCGCACCGTATTAACAGAACGGTTGTGTGAATTTCTTTTCTGTCTGATCACAGGGTGAACCATATGCCTATCCAGCAGTAACATCATACAGCTGTTAGGATGCATTTCCCCTACTACAATGGACACATTTAATAAGAAAAGACTAAACAAATGCAATTGGAAAACCGTTTGATCTGAGAATGTCCGTATCAGCTTGGTGATGTGTGAACATCTTTTCTGATTGAGCACAGGGTCTCAGTTGGATATTGTGAGATTTTCTATCTACCGTTTCTGACCTTTGAAAAAAGCAATATAAGTGGATAAGTGGGTAAGACAAGAAACCCATCCGATACCTTCTAATATGCCTTAAAACCTGAACTCAGTTTCACATAATTAAGATAATCCAGCTTTTATAGTGTATGCATCAGTTTAATAGATGTTTAAACTTCTAATTAACCTCAGTGGGAACATTATTCATGTGATATGTATGTATACTCCACACATCCACTAAGAGAGCTCCAACATACACCATCTTAGTACAATACATGTAGTTTAGTAAATGCCCTTTCATCTCAGTATAGTTTTGAATTGTGCAGTAATAACCTTTACAGGTGTACATCCTAAGAGTGTTACTGCGACAATACTCTAAGTAAATGTTTTGTGCTCAAACCTAACTTAAGTAAAATAATGCAAGTACAAAATGATTTAACGATTCATTTTGCCGCTGTATTAATGTGCATGTTGTATTTCGGTTGCAAGAAGACGTATCTATCGTGCAAGTATATGTACATTTAGAGTCTACATACTTGAAGATAGAAAGAGGTGAAACATCAAAGTCAAGGGATGCAAGACATTCTACAGGACTAGTCATATTTTCAAAAATCTGAAAAGGTGCTGGGAATGTTAGACAAATGTTGGAGAGTAAAAGCACAATGTTTGCCTTTGTCATGTACAGGAGTAGAAGCACAAAGCTGTATACAAAGGGGATGCACTTGATTCCATCAGTGGCTGGCAGGATGTATTTCCACAGATTGTTTCATGATCCTCCTCTTCTTCTGGACAGTTTCATGGATGTATGAACGTCTGTTCTCACTAAAACAGGGGGACAAATATCTAACAGGATGTTACATAATATGGGCGTGTCTTCAACTACGTGCACTTTTAGCCTTGTGAACTTGAATAAAAAAGTTATTCAAAACTCACCTAAAACAGTTTCATGTTTAAAAACTTTGTCTCATTTTAACATCTGTGAAGACAAACTTAGATTGTAGACTAATTGTTGTGTAAATATTTTCTGACTTGAGTTGAACAAATGTCACTTCCTCATGCCAATATACAACAGTTACTTCATTGTAAAAAAAATCTTATACCACTCTTGTCTGAGACCCTTTTTGTAACTATGTTTATGTGTGTAATATTCTGTAATGTTAAAAAGTATAACACATCAACTCTCGTCATTCATATCACTTGGACTTTAAATACATTTCCACCACAGGAAAATGGGGTGGAAATGACATTTTGACAGTATTTTGTGAAAAAATGGCTTAGCTGATTGGCGTTGAATTGATGCATAGCATTTCATACATGCAAAACACATTTATTCAACAATAAATAAAAATTAAACACCTTTGAAGGTACATGTTTGGAAATGACATGCAATAAAATTATAACCTGATCAAGCAATACTTAATTTTTCTTCAAAATGTGATGAAATTGAAAATTTCCTTGAGGTCCAGCATGTGCTATAATATCACTGTACATTGCCATAGAAACCATCCATACAGTCATGGGTTTTTTTTTGTTTTGTTTTGGGTTTGTTTGGGGTTTTTTTTAAACAGGAATACAGTGCTGTGGTGGAAATGACTGAATTGTTTGACAGCTATATTTGGATACTGGATATAAAAAAAAAATCACATTGATGGCTGTCTCACATTAAACACAATAATGTATTTTAATTATTTTACTGATACTTAATTCAGATTCATCAATAGTTTTCAAATAAATCATATTTTTTTAACATTTTCATTGCAGTCTGGGTGTATGACAAGGACAAAAATGTGACTGACACTTCTAAGGATGTTGAAAAGTATGAAAAATCATAATAGAAAGGTGACATGTTTTTAGAGGTGATTTTAGTGTTAGTTTGACAAAAAAATAAGTGAAATGTGTAAAAATTGTGTATTTTTAAAAATATGACCAACTATGAACATAAAACTGCACCTAGTTGAAGAAACGCCTATATCGAAATGATAGCGTGAGACAAGTAAGAAGTCATATTTCACCGGAAGACAACAGCTTTAATTTGAAAAATTGTGGCTGGAAGTTTATATTATAAGTGGGCGGGACCAGTCGACAAGCCTCTAGAGCATCAGCCAATCACATCGCAGAACCGCTGCCATAGCCACGCGGCTCCTTTCATATCTCATCACAAACACCGGCGGAATACAGGAGATCAAGACGTTTGTACACCTCGACTAAACTATAAAGTAAGGAACAAATAGCGTATACCCTTTGTTTTAAAGAACGGCATTTACAGCCTGACGGACTTGTTGTTGCTCCCACTGGAAACGAAAGGATAGAAGAGGCAGCTAAAGCTAAAGTAGAATTGTTTGCTAGGCTACATTACTGATAAATTAGCTTCATCCTTTAGCCGATGGAAACATAAAGATGTTTATTACTATTAACTCGAAGTTTGTGACGTGAAACATTAGATAGGTTTAGCAGACTAGTCTAGCTTAGTCCCTGGTTTAAAAAAAGGGCTGGCCAAAGCTAGTTAGCGACGCGGTTAAACCCATTAGTTAGCTGCTATAATTATAAGGCGATTTATTATAACCTATATCTAGGACTTGGCCACAGTTCTCACTAAAAACATGAAAATCCCTTATTTGAGAGCAGCAACACTTTATTTACCCTCAAATTTAATGTTCCAGGTGTATCAAGGTTAGATGTTTTTGTTATTAAACACTGCTTGTGACTTGTGAGCCATTAATCTCACTGCCCCCTATAAACCTTAAAGGTGGTCTGGAGTATAGATGAGGCGAGTTATATTTAGACCAGCAGGCTTTAAGAAGCTAATGTGAGATGGGTGTTTGGGTTACGCAGGACTTGATTACCAGTAGCTAATAGACCTCGATGTTCCCTCCAAATGCATAAACATGGCTTAACGTATAAAATGGGGGACAGTCGATGCAAAGTATTCCTTTTTTGTCTTTCAGTGAGTTTTGTCATGCCGGTGGGGCAGTTGTTGAGACAAAGTGTGCTGAAACATGCTGGGAGCAGACCCCTGTGCAGTTCTGAGCCATTGATTTCTGCAGTGCGTGGCATCAGCTCGTCACAACAACAGTCAGCTGCTTTTGGGAGAGCTCACACCTCATCGAGCATCGACACTGATGTGCCCAAAGTCCTCATCACTGGTGGATTTTCACACATTGTTTTGTTGTGCAATTTGTTCTCATGGTAGTTTTTTTTTTTTTCCTCAATGGTGAACTGTTTTCTCCTTTTTCTGTCTTACCTAGGAGGTCTTGGGCAGTTAGGAGTGGGACTTGCCAAACTGCTGAGGTGAGGAGTTAAACTGTTTTTTTTTTTAAGAAGTCTCATATTTATCTCATGATTTATGATCTGTTTACACCCTGTGACTACACAGTATGTTAATGTTTCACCATCAGGAAACGATTTGGAAAAAACAATGTGATTCTTTCCGATATTCGAAAACCCCCCATCGACGTCTATCACAATGGTGTGTATATTTTCATTAACTTGGCCTTCATTTTCAGCACTCATTAAGAGAAAACTATCACAGAACCCTCTAGGATGCAAAGACAAACTGTAAACCTCTGTGTCCACAGGGCCATTCATTTTCTCAGACATCCTGGACTACAAAAACCTCAGAGAGATTGTGGTCAACAACAACATCAGCTGGCTGGTTCACTACTCGGCTGTTCTGTCCGCTGTGGGGGAGAGCAATGTCCCACTGGCCAAAGAGGTTAACATCACAGGTAAATCACACCTATATGTATGCAGGGTTTCCGTGGGTCCTTTACAGCTGCGGATGACTTTTATCACCAATTTTTCATAAACCTCTAAAACCTGAGTTATAAACCAAGTAACACGAATCCCTACATCTTTCTGTGATTACGCACCTTAATCTCTTCCCTCACGGTGAACACTTTCCATGTTTATTCCACCATAAACAAGTCTGTGTGTTTACAAACATAGCTGGGAGGTCACACAGGCATTTTCGGAAATCTGTGGTGGCGTTGCATTGTGGATAGAGTAGCTACACCGCAGCTGCAGTAGTGGCAACAAAAAAACAAGCGAAAGCCAGTGGGTTCTCTGTGGAACTCCACTTCCCGCAATGCACCACCACGACAAATTTCCGGAAATGCCCGAGTGACCTCCCGGCTAAAATCCAATAGTCTGACTGTTAGGCCTAAAAGTGTTTTAAATTTACTTGTGGCTAATTGAATTGATTGTTACTTTTACTTAGCTCATCTTTGTTGTCATCTTAAATATGTAAAGAATGTAAATACATGTGGACCATACCATAATACATCTGCAAATCTCAAAACAAAACCTGTTCAGCTTGCTTGTCACAATGTAGAACACCCTCTACAAAAACAGCTTCCTCTAGACACTCAGTGTCCAGGAACATAAAGCCACCAGAGTCAGACATTTATTTATTTTCCTTCATGCTTTTTTGCCAGTGTGGTGTAAAAGTTTTGATTTTTAAATCGTAGAAGTCCTGTGTATAAACGCTGCAGGTTAATGTGTTCACTCAAAGCCTCTCTCTCTTTATAGGTCTCCATAACGTATTAGACATATCAACCGAACACGGTCTGCGTGTGTTTGTTCCCAGCACAATCGGTGCCTTCGGTCCGTCCTCACCCAAGGACCCCACCCCTGAACTGTGTGTTCAGAGGCCACGCACTATCTACGGTGTCTCCAAGGTCCATGCAGAGCTGATGGGTGAGGTGAGCCACAGATGTACAGGTAGATGTAAATATATACTTGGATATATTTCAAATTAAAACCGCTGCATTTCATTGATTCTGAACCCCAAAAACCAACCGTGACTGTCCCTGATCCTGTGTCATCTCTTCCTCAGTACTACCACCACAGGTATGGGCTGGATTTTCGCTGTCTCAGGTATCCAGGCATTATCTCAGCTGACTCCCAGCCAGGTGGAGGAACTACAGGTAGAGATGGAAGTTCCAAAAGTACAAATGTAGCGACAATAGTTTGCCGCAGTTCTGACGAGCTGAATGTTGTTTATATTTTACAGACTATGCCGTTCAGATCTTTCATTCAGCTGTGAAGACCGGACACTTTGAGTGCAACCTACGCAGTGACACACGGCTCCCTATGATGTACATCGGTATGTTCCTGTGGTTAAATTGTCCTTTTTCCTTTTTAACTTCACTTTGACTTCAACAGTTTGCTGTTCTCATTCTCTCTGACATCTCTCCTATGTCTGACTCATCCTCCTCCTCCTCCTCCTCCTCGTATCCAGATGACTGTCTGAGGGCTACTTTGGAGGTCTTAGAGGCGCCCGCAGACACACTCGTCAGCCGTACCTACAACATCCACTCCATGAGCTTTACACCTCATGACCTCACTCAGGAAATCCAAAAAGTCCTGCCTTACCTAAAGGTCACCTACAATGTGGATCCTGTCCGACAGGCTATAGGTAAGAGTGCACCGACCCAACCACATTATCAGGACACTATCAGATCATTTCTTTACCATTGTCCTACCCTTTGCAGCGGATGGTTGGCCAATGGCATTAGAGGACAGCGCAGCAAGGCGAGACTGGGGCTGGAAACATGAGTATGACCTGCCACAGCTGGTGCAGACCATGCTGACTCAGATTGTTAGCAGTCACAAGCTGGCACAAGCCAACTGAGCCTTTTGCAGCATTTGCACTGATAAAAGCAGTGAAGGCATTGCTTTAACTCATAGGTACATGAGTAGAAAATTAAAAGATGTTAGAATGATTACATTCATTCAAATAAAAAATTTTAGTGAAATAGGAATCAAAAAGGTACCAAAAAGATCTCAGACCTCAGTCTAGTGTTTGTTATTGCATCTGTGCTAGATGTTTGCACTATCCATCCATCCATGTCTTTGTGTTCAGCCATCGGCTGTCTTTGAAGTTTTAGGCATAAAATAAACCAGTCTTTATGTTTAACTGTGAATCTATCAAAAATACTTTAGATTATGAGTCACATTGAGAATTACCTGCTTCATAGATTATTTCACAACATTTGTTTGTGTTGCAAGAGCATGCTGGATTCTAGGAAGTTACCGCCCCACAAGAGAATTGAATTCTCTTTACAAATGTACTGTATATTATATCTAGTATCAGTTTGCAAATGCCTTTGCCAATCTATTGCACAGAATACCACTCCATCTGTAGCAGCTTCAGGCTTGCCTTAAGAGGCACCATCGCCATCTTGAAAACCAGGTGATCAACCTTTGATCAGATCTGCACTCCACCTGATCACCAATATGTACTGTGAACATGGACACAAAGGAAGCTTTACTCTGGGTACTGTTACTGTAGATGTCATTATCCCTTCAGGATATTTCACTAGTGCTTTAACTGGCAGCTCGTCATGTGTGATAGTTTTTCAGGACGGGAAAACTAGTCTGGCTGCAGGCCTTAAAATAAATGTTCAACTAGCCTGTTAGAGTGTATTTAATGTGCACTAATGTTCTGCGTTTTAAGTTATTCTGCTTTCTTTTTAGGGACTGCAATTTTTGGTACTATGTTTAAATCTTAAATCTATGAATGTATTAGCATTCATTTTCGTTATATGCATTATAAACTGTGCTTCAATAACTTGAAATCGATAATGCATGTAGATAAACAGCATTATTTACGAACAAGAGAATCATGTGTAGTTTTTCAATATTTTCTATGTTTTAACTTATGATTTATTTGCTGCTTGTCTTGACAGATTAATGTCATTTTCTGAATAAATGTTCGTGATACAAACTGAGTTTTCTTTTATTATTTATAAATACGATCCAAAACAAAAAAGTAGAGCATATTCTGTTATTTCAGTCATTCCTTGTGTTGCCTTTATTGATGGGTCTTTTTCATATAAATATAACACTTTTACTGAAGTTTCGCATCTTTTAACTACTTTTTGCTTTTTGCTGTGTGTACCTTTGTTTTCGGTGGACTTGTGCTGTCATGATCTGAACCGGAAGAAAGTGGGCTGTGGAGCCCCCTGGTGGCCACCGCCGCATGCTGCTGTTTCAGTTGTAGAATCTCATTGAGCAGGGTTGCCTCCTGGTCCAGACTCTCCAGGATCTGGCCTTCAGTAGCCTTCACTGCTGCACGAACTGCCTTAATAATATCCTAAACAAAGATGTGTTTTTTTTAATCCTCTGGAGAAGTTTAGGTGTGTAGAAACTCGCATAATGCAGATTAATAGCAACAGCCAGGGTAAAAGTGAAGGTCATAACCAAGGGCTTTGTTTCTATCTCAGTGGGGGCTTTACCTCTTTATCCAACCGTGCATCCCCAGGAACATCAGTGCACTCCACAGTGACCCTTGGGCCATTTCTAAGCCTCTCCAGCTCCTCCTCCTTCTGTTCCAAAGCTGACATGAGTTGAGCCAGTTCCTGTTGATGCTCCCACTCTTCCAGTTCTGTGCCCTGCAGAATTCAAAGATGATTTCAGATAAATCAGGTCAGGCATGATTCTCCATGTGTCATATTATTGGTTACAGGGGTGTTGTTACCTGTGTGAGTGGACACGGTGTGGGTGGCAGATGCACCTCTAAGTGTTGCTGAATGATTGACAGATCAGTGGCTCCATCCACCACAGCCTGGAAAAGCCGACGCCGCGGGGTGCAGGTGTCTGTGATGTATCGAGTGAACTCACGTTGATGCACAAGTGTAAGTTTTGGTAAACACTCTGACAGGGCATCCGTCACCAAGGACAACAGTTTGGGTGCCTCTAAACCTGAGGGAGTGAAGACAGGTGGTTAAAGAGAAACGCTTAAGAAGTCTGTGCAGGCAGCACAGCTCAGACCCAAAAATAGCATCTGCTGTCTGTTCTGCCTGAAGAATGTTTTATTAACAAATGCAAGGAATGAGTCACTAAAAATGAGTCATTCTGATTTGAACATCTGCACTTTGGATGAACAGTAACGGAGAGCAGTTGTGTATTTTAGAGCAAGAGGGTGTAAGATATGGGCTGAAATATGTGCCACCAGACACTGAATTTGAATTTGTATTGTTTAATTGGAATCATTGCATTAAGAAACTGAGTAGTACCATTTGAAATTCAAGTTATTAGTTTGGAATTCAAGTCCAATAAACTTGAAACTTGATCTAAGATTGTGAAATTTAATTCAGTTTCTCTGAAACTATGTTTGATCCTCACAGAAAATTAAATTCTATACATTTTCACATTCAGTTCTCACAATTCACTTTCAATGTACTTGTGACAGACATCCAGGTAGTTAAGGAAGAGCAATTGAGCACAGATACACAGGACTCCTCCTTGGCCAATCCATGGTCAAGCGAGCCAGTCTTTGGGTGAAGCGCTTCTTCCTCCGTTTCAAGGCGGGTGGCAACAAATGACCACTATGTTATTAGATTACATAGAACTTTATCGACCCTTTAGGCAGAGCCCTCAGGAAGTTGAGGTTCCAAAAAACGTTATGTGCTCAAAAATGTAGATGTTGATTGGCTGAAGAGCAGTCCTGTGTATCTGTGCTCAATTGCTCTTCTTTAACTTCCCAGATGTGTCACAAGTAAATTTAAATTTAATTTTGTCAAGAAATCAATTTTTTTTCCAAGACCGACAAAACACACGGTGACAGAAATCCCACTGTAATGTATCCAGACCAGGTTTCCATTGTATTACATAGAATTTACCTAAAAACAGAGGGCAGGTGAGTCAGTAAAGGCTCGATGTATCATTAGTGCAAAGTATCAAATCTTTCTTGCTTCACACTGTGCTCTCGCAGTCCACAGGAAACCCAGCTCTCAGACGGCAACAGATGAACAGACGACAGGTTTACAGCTTTAAAACGGGATGTTTTTCAGCACCTGCGACAGTGTTTAATCTGTGATTATTTTAAAATGCATAATCCCATGTAGATTGAAAGGGAACACCTGTGACACTACTTGGAAATACACCAAATGATATTAAAAAATAATCATCTGTTATTGCAAGAGCTGAATGGG
>JAPTGZ010000013.1:14490764-14506042 GCA_029814645.1 Fowleria isostigma
TCCACCCCCTCCCTCCACTGTTGGTCCGATTACTGACTGCCATTTTACCTAGAGAGCTGTGGAATCAGTGACTCTGCTGTACTTCAGTATATGACTCAAACAGCGGGGAGACACACTTATGGTGCTAACTGCTAGTCTGATGAAGCTGGCTGGAACCTTGAGAGCATAGAAACAGATTTCCCTACATTTTTTTTCACACCTCCTTGGACCATGTTTCTTGAATATGTGAGTAACTGGTGTTAAATAACATGTATCCTTGTTAAACTGTTATATAGTGCTTAGATTTTATTAATTTATTAAGATTAGAGCATGAAACGTGTCTAATTTTGTTCCTGTTATGTAAAAAAATGCTAGTGTGTGGAACTTGCGGTGTTATAATGGCCAGTGTATCAGTGTATTTTCTGCTTAAAGTTACCCAAAAATGCACCTTAGTGGTTCCTAAACTTTAAGAAGTTAATTAAAATTTCAAATGAATGTGATTTTCATGTAAGGTATGGGCATTTAAGTATGAGCAAGAAGCTGTAACCTTACATGAAGCTGGATTAAGTTGCCTTTTCAGGCCACAGTAGGGGGAAATCATTTTAAGCCGAGTTCTTAACCTGTCCAGCCTTTTCAGCAGGTCAGGAAGCCTGGGTAATTAATTATACAAGTAGACATTTACTCTGAATGTCAAAGTGGAAAAAGTGTTTTTGTCTTCTGAAATACCCTCGTTCCTCAACTAAAATAAGTTCTGTCAGTCGATTAGTTTCTGAGAAAGTAAAGAAGACTGTCAGGAATGATTTACAACACACTCGGTCTCCAGTGGGAAAAAATTTTTTTTTAAAAATCTACGAACGTAATATGAGTTTAAACTGATTAGATTTTACTGAGATATAAAGAAGGTGGATGGAAGGATATATTTGGTGTAAAGTACAGAGAGACAAGGCAGTAGGAGGATTAGGAAGTGTCACGTTGATTCTACCTGTAGATAAGAACAGTCTAAAAGCCCCTATAGTGTCCTGATAACACTGACCTTTATGGATGTTCAGTTTTGAAAGTCACCAGATTTACAACACAGTGATTATCGATCCTCTACATCAGGGATGTCAAACTCACTTTAGTTCACATAATTCAGACCAGTTTGAGTTCAAGTAGGCCGGATCAATAAAATAATAGTAAAATAACCTATAAATAAAGACAACTTCAATTTTTTTGTCTTCGTGTTAGGATAAAAGAAAAAAAAAACCCATTAAATTATGTAAATATTTACAAACTACCCAAATAAAAAAGATGTGAATAACCTAAAAAAAAAAGTGCAATTTTTTTTTAAGAAAAATAAGTGCAATTTTAACCATATTATGCCTCAAGTTATGTGTATTATAGGTTGGATCTATAAAGGCACAAAACGTTTAGTAACTGGCAGAATATGGTTAAAATTGCACTTAATTTTCTTTAGACATTTCAGGTTGTTCATATTTGTTCAGGTTTTTCACATTTTATTGTTAAAGGATAGTTTGTAAGTGGAAATATTTTCAGAATTTAATGTTATTTTTAAGAGCAAAATTTGGAGTTGTCATTATTTATGAGCATAATGTTATATTTTCACATTAAACCAAGAAGAAATTTTGGCATTGTTAGTATTTATAGGTTATTATGCTATTATTTTATTTGAGATTATTTTGTTCTGTATGAGGCTAAAACAAAAATATCAGCTTCATTTTTTCACTTTGCAAATTTATCCCGCGAGCAGATTATAACCTTTGGTGCACCCACATGTTTGACACTCCTGATCTACACCTATCAGATCATTTCAAGTATAACATATAAATTAAATATATATCATTGTTATTATTATTATTATTATTATTATTATTATTATTATATACATACATACAAATGCTATTCTACACAAAGTGAAAAATGGTGTTTTTGTATTTTGTTGTACATTGAAAATTTCAGTTCTAAATTGTGACATTAAATAGCAGTGAATTATATACTGTACGTTATACAAGTCAGCCTATGTTTGCTCTAGAGAAGCAGGGCGGAAACTTTTTATGTCCACACTAAATAGGATTTCTTGGTGTGTGTCAGGCAACACTAAATATAGAAGCCTGTAGAAAGATGTTTTAAACATCTACAAAGTGTGAATGTCTTAAATATATTCAATGTTTATATCTTCTATTATGTGAATATGGTCTTTACTGTCATACATTTGTCTCTAAAAGTCAATTAATTGAGTATATATAGATATGTGAATCACTTATGAATAGCTTTGATTTATTGATTGTTGCTTTTGCGTAATTATTGTTGTTATTGTAGCTTTATTCATGGTAATGAATATACAGCGCTACTGAGTCCAAAACAAATCCTTTGGGACAGTAAATATATTGTATCAGACTTATAGATGCAAGATTTCCACAATGAAAATAAAAATAAGAAAAAAATCTTGGTGAAATTGTCACTACAGTGCACTTAAGTCATTTCTGCTAATTCAGGTGCAGGAAAGCAGGACCTTAAAGTTTGTCCCGGATGAAATGTAACATCTCATATGCTTTAGTGATTTTAGTTAATGTCGTCTACTGAATCTAAGTGAAGTGGACTTATTAGGAAATGGAAGAAAAATTCGCTAGTTACCAAAACACCAATTGAAAACCCTTTTAAGTTTCACTTGAATTACATCATGGTGTTGTGTGATTTAAGGGTGATTCTCCTCTTTTTTAAAAAACACTTTCCTGTTGGTCAACTGTTTTACCCTCTGCCTTTTTTGTGTGTGTTTTTCTTAGATATATGTGAAAGTGCAGCATGCATTCAGTCCAGGCAGGGATGTGGGATCCTCAGCCCCCATCTAAAAATGCCTCTCCCCATCCCCCACCACACACCTCCAACTCACGACTCACCCATGTGACCAGAGCTGCCCCGGCCAAGCGGATCACCTTTTACAAAAGCGGCGACAGCCAGTTTGGGGGCGTCAGGATGGCCATCCACAAACGTAGCTTCAAATGCTTTGATGCGCTGCTGGATGACCTTTCCCAAAAGGTCAGTGAGAAAGGCCTCACAGACATATCTTTTGAAGCTGACATACAGCTTTTTTTATTTCATATTTTCTAATATAACTTAAGCTTTTGATTAGAAAATGTTCATCTATCAAGGGTAAAATAATTGATTTGGAGGCACACATACAGTTCAGTATATCTGTCTATTCAAATACAGGTGCCCCTGCCGTTTGGTGTGCGGACGGTGACCACCCCCCGTGGAACACACACCATTAAACAACTGGAGCAGCTCCAGGATGGAGGGTGCTACCTCTGTTCTGACAGGCGCCAGGCTAAGCCAATCAACATGGATCTAGCCACCAAACGGCCTAGCATCTGGTACTATCATAACAGGAGGCCCCACAGGCCTGATGCTCCATCTGCAACACCGCCAGGCTATTTATCTCATAGGCACCGTCGGATCCTGCTTGTAAAGAACAGTGAGCCGGGCGTAAGGAAGAGCATAGTGCTGAGTAGGAGATCAACCAGAACTCTGAGAACATTTCTGGAGGAGGCATCGGAGGTAATGCAGTTTCATGTCCGCAAGCTGTACACTGTGGAAGGACGTAAGGTAAAATGCAATGTTGGATCTAATATACATTTATTAATGTGTTTTGTACTGCACATGAGCCCTGTAAGTCAGTACTAATGACCCTGGACTTGTTTCTAGATTGAGAGCGTGCAGAGCCTGATGACATGTCCTGGTGTGTTGGTGTGTGTTGGACGGGAAGCCTTTAGTCCGGTTTTGGTAAACTTCATTAGAAAGAGTTCAGAGGAGAAACTACCTGGTCTGAGCAGCAAATCTCCTGGACTTGGACCCAGGACCCCTGGGAATGGGGCCAGATCTCCTGCTACTCAAGGAACAAGATCCCCACCCCATGGAGCTCAATCCAGAGCCAGCGAGTACAGTGAAGGTCATGAGAGTAAGAAAAACGGTAAGTTCTTGAAGTACATTTAGAAAATGTTTAAACCTCCACACATTTTCTATCCTGTCTTCACTCTCTTTTCTATCTCTACTTTCAGTTAATTTTGGCCTTGAAACCAAAAAAAGCATTATTCACCCTCGTTCTGACTCCTCGACCCGCTCGGCCCGCTTCTCCCTGTCTTCAGAGAAATTATATGGAAATGGCGTTAGCTCCCTGTCTCAAGCCAGACCAGCAATTATGAATGATGACATTGAGAAACGTGTGCTGGTCAATAAAGATGGCAGCCTATCACTGGAAATGAGGGTGCGGTTTCACCTCCAAAATGATGAGACTCTCCAGTGGTCCACTCAGATTAAAAAATCCCCTCCTTTAACCAATGACTGTTGCCCCCTGAGCCAGGACCATCCCCATTACCTGCAACAGGGCCAATCAGAAAGCTGCTCAGACCCTGACTCAGCGTCCTTTGATCCAGAGGGTGTGGGTTTCTCCAGCCAGCCTCTGCAGTGTGTACTGGAAGGAAATCACTGCCCCTGCTGTTACCACAGACAAGAACAGCAGTACGACTTGTGGGAAAACCCTGCACACAGCCACAAACAGCCAGTCCCCCCTCCACATGGATCCAGCCAAACCCACACTATAATGAGACATTCACACTCCTCTAGTTCCTCTTCATCGTGTAATTCCAGGAGGGTGGTGCGCTGCAGAGCAAAGCTCTCCAAATGTGGAGAAAATTTAGGTTCAGAACAGAACCAGCTGGTCCAGGAGGAGATGTGTGTCACAGAGCAAGTTGAACACAGAGTGGAGGTGGAGCAGGATGGAGACACTCACATAGAGGTCTGTAAGGTGAGCAGGTCCTGCAGCCGGAGTGGAGTGATCACTGTGGATAACGCCTCACGATCTCAGAGTGGGAAGTCTTGTGAAGATGAGGTCACGGGGGAAGAAGAGGAGGGGCGACCCATGTCAGGAGTCAGCAGTTCTTCACGTGTCCTGCAAGCTCTAAAAGAGGACCAAGACGACGAGGAGGACGACTTGCCACCAAGTGCTTCACAATGTTGTCAAAGAAATGAACCATCACCAACCCCAACTTCCCAGAGTCCTGTGAATGACAAGCCAACAAGTAATGTCTCAGCATGCTCCATCCACTCTACTGAACACAATAAACAGGATAATAAGAGTGAAAGTAGAGCTGAAACTGTGTGTCAAGGTGGAGCAGTTACCCCACGATCAACAGCTGGAGAAGATACGATAGATCGGGCTTCCAGCGCCCAGTCTAAAACAAGCAGAGCCTCACACAGATCTACCAAAGCAGATGATGAGAATGAAGACATAAAACGGGCTGTTAGTGGTTTATCTGCACACTCTGGCATTTCAGCAGGGACAAGTGTATGCTCCAATTGTGGAGGTTGCAAACGTGCAGTCTCCTCTAATTCCAACAGTGGAGCATCCCAGAGATCCCATTGCTCTAGTCGACTCTCACCAAAGCCTGGCTTCTCTCTTCTCAAACAAGGAAACACCAAGGAAGGCAGTGACAATGATGGCTCAGATATGTCTGATGAGTCAACACAATCCAACAAGTCAAATGTCACCAACCATGGACGCATCTCTGCAATATCAAATGGAATGGAGGGCAGAGCTTCTAGTGCCAGATCTACTCCTGAGCCAGTGGGGAAGGAGGAAGAAAGAACTCCAAGTGCTGCCTCCGCCACAAGCCACAGATCCAGCAGATCTCATAAGTCTGGCTGTAAGGTAACCACAGAAAATGTGGATAACAGAAGCCAGAGCGCCATATCAGCTCAGTCCAACCTGTCCACCAAGACTAAAAAATCAAATTGCAGTGCCACAGCTGATACTCCTGATACTAAAAAACGGGAGGAAGCAGACGGGGAGAATGTTCTGGAGAGAGCAGTCAGCTCCTTGTCAGCCAAATCTGGTGCTTCAGTCAAATCTCACAAGTCCAACAGTGAGTCAAATGTCATTGCTGCTGCTGACAGCGCAGGGGCCGAAGAGGATGAAGCAAATGGAAAAGCATCAAGTGTCCTCTCTGTTAAATCTAATGCATCTGCCAAGGAAAAAAGACCTGCTAGTGGCCTATCTGCCAAATCAGTAAAATCAACTAAATCAGATGTTTCATCACAGTCCAAAACATCTCACAAGTCCTCTTGTAGAAATTGTGCCAGAGCAGCATCTCCAGGTATTGAGGCTGCAGGTGAAATTCTAGAAGGAAAGGACAAAGGACCAGAAGCAGAAGATAGGACAGCAAGTGCCATGTCAGTTAAGTCCAATATATCTGCCAAGTCTAATAAATCTCTTAAATCCAACAAAGCTGCGGAAAGGACACTTTCTCCCAAGTCAGATACTAGAGGAGATGCAGAAGACAGGGCAGCAAGTCAAATGTCCGCCAAGTCTGTTAAATCTATAAAGTCTACCAAGTCATCCAAGTCAGACTGTAATGGTAACACAGACGCAAGTTCTGAGAAGGGAGACAATAGTGAAGAGGCTCAAATCAGGGCTGGCAGTGCTTTGTCTGTACAGTCTAACCAGACAAAAAAGAGTTTAAGAGTGGCTTCTCCAGAAAAAAGCAAAACTGAGCGTAGCAGAACCTCTAGTGCTATGTCAGGGAAATCACACACCTCTGCCAAGTCCTCCAAATCCCAGAAAACAAACCATACTCCAGGAGCAACTTCAAATTCAACTGAGGCTGATGATCCTTCAGTAGAGGTGAATGGAAATGAAGAGCAAAATAATGAGCGGGTGGCCAGTGCCATGTCTGTAACATCAAAATCATCAAAGAAATCAACAAATGCTGTGACCCTTAAAACGGTAGACGGGGGAGATGGAGGAGATGAGACAACAGGGAGACCACAGAGTGCTGAATCAGCCAAATCAGAGAAATCTAACATTTCATCAGCTTCCAACCTTAATGGAACAGCTGAAGCTGGTGAAAATGTGGTGGAAGATAACATACCTAAAAGCAGAACTTCGAATCAAACACTTTCCCCCAGGCGGGCTTGTTCACCCAGATCACCAGGTCCTCCTAGCAGTTCTCAGTCCCATCAGCTGTTACCTGGTACTGGAGAAACAAGAGGGTCCAGCGTTTTATCAGTTCATTCAACAGCCTCTGCCAAATCTGCTAAATCAAGCAGGTCCAAGTGTCACTGTGGAGCAGGTTCAGGACTTGATGAAGTGAAGAAGGAAAGCAAGGAAGAGGCGGTGTCTGAGCGAGCAGCCAGCATCCACTCATCTTCATCCAGAAGGCAGAGGAAAGAATCAGGAGGCACTGAGCAACCACTGAGTCGAAACTCATCTGGATCTGTCTCTCTGGGTCTAACAGTAGACCCAGAAACAGAGTCAGACAGTGAATCTTGCACAAATGCTGATAAGAGCAAATCAAAATCAGCAACACCTGATGTCAACAAAAGTACAGAGGAAGTAATTAATGAAGAAAGGCAGAGAACAGGGTCTGCCATGTCTCAGACATCCAACAATAATGGCAATAAAAGCACTTTGTCTCAAAATCCACCTGCTTTAGATATTCCAACTATTAAAACACCAGGAGGACATGAAGATGAAGATGTGGAAGAACATAAAACAAATAGAGCACCCAGCGAAGTTTCATCCAAAAGCAATTATTCTACTAAAAGCAGAAAGTCCCAGAAATCTTTATGTAAGTGTAATGTCAAAGCAGCTCATCCAGTGGTTACTAGTAAACCCATAGAGCAAGATGGTTCAGTTGGAAAAGGAAGTGTGAAGTCCATGTCTACTGCAGCATCATCATCAACAAAGGCTCGTGTTAGGAGTAAATCCCCTAAAAATAATGCAACATCTTCTGGAGAATCAGGAAATGGTAACTGTGAGAACCAGGCTTCCAGCACACCTACTAATGAAGCCAGAGAGGAAGTAGATCTCACTGACAAAAAGGCAACCAGCGCTCAGGCCAAAAGCCTGTGTTGCCTCAGGCCTGAGTCAGCAGCTTCTCAAAAGAAAGAAATCCCAGTTAATTCTTCAAGCCAATGTCCAGTACACATCTCCACACCCAACAGCAAAGCGGACACAAGTAGTGAAAGTATTCTGTCTCACTCTTTATCTGCAGCTGATTTACTGAAGGACAGAATCGCTGCTGGACGTCCAAACAGCCAACAGTCAAAGACCAGCAAAACCAGCAGCAAGTCCAAGAGTGAGAAGAGTGGAAAGAGTCAAAGAAACAAAAAAGAGAAAATGCCGCTGATACCCTCCTGCCTGCCAAATTCATCCCCCAATGAAGTAGTCAGTGAGTGGCTGAGGAGCATTCCTACTAACAGCAGCATGCTTGCACTTGGTGACGAGCTGAATGAGGAAGAAAAGAAATCTGGAGATGATGTTGGGAAGGAAGAGGAGAAACCTGAAGATGAGAAAGACAATAAGGAGAAGGCTGAGGATGAAGAGGAGACAGAGAAGTCAGATGAATGTGATGCAATAGAGGAGGAGAGTTCAGAGGCACCTGTAGCTGATGTAACAGAGACTTCTGTTCAACCTAACACTCTGCAAGGTGATGAGACTCTGCCCAGGAGTTGGCAGTCTTCAGCTGCTGTGATGAAAGTTCTACTGGGTTCATCAATGGGCAGATGTCGGAGCATGCCTGAGGTAAGCTAAAGTGAAAAAACAAGTTACCAAAGTTCAAGATAGAATACATTGATTGTTTTTGATTGTTTCTGATTTGATTTGACTCACTTAAATGTAAACAAACTTTTGTATTGAAGTCACTCTATTTTTACTGCAAATGTACTGTGTATTAGTTCTAAATGTCAAAAATCAGCCAAAAAATATATATATACTGGTTGACTCTGTTTTAGTAACACATAAAGCTACAGAATAGGTGTATCTAACTGGTATTCTCTGAATAATTTTGTAGGTGTCTCCAGTTTATGGCCGCAGACTAAGTACTTCAGCCAAAGGGCTGTTGGACTGTCTTGCTCAGCTTCAGCTCATTGAACCTGGAGTGAGCTCAGGCTGTGAAACCCATAAGAATCAACAACAACAGTACAATGACATAATTGCCATCCTTCAGTCCCTCTGGCTCACTGAACCCCGGAATATACAAACCAAGGATGTTGGCACAGATCAAGTCACTCCTCCAAGGTCTTCATCTGGGGTTGGAATGAGTAGCGGCTCAGGTGGATCCGGGAAGGAGAATGAAAATCAGGGAGAAGAAATACCCACAAAACAGGCACATTCATCACATGAAGATGAGGAGGCAGGGAAGGTATTAGAGGAGGGAGGAACTGTGGCTGAGGCCATTCAGAACATGAAGGAAGAAAAGACTGACACAGCAGAGGAGCAACAAAGTTCAGTTCCACTAAGTCTAGAGAGCCCAAAAACAACTGAGAACCCCTCTTCATCTGACAAGAGTTCAGCCAATGATGGCTCCAAATCCCCCTCTGATAATGAGCGAGAGACTCCTGAGGATTCCAGCTCAGGCACACCCCCAACTGTCCTAAGAGCGCCACTGACCAAACGCGTATCCCAAGACCCTGATCCAGTGTGGGTCATGCACCTGCTCAAAAAGCTTGAAAAACAGTTCATGAGCCACTACACGAATGCTATGGCCGAGTTCAAAGTTCGTTGGGACCTGGACGACAGCGTCATCCTGAACACAATGATCTCTGAGCTGAAGGATGAGGTAAACCGGCGCATTCAAGCCAGTGTAGAGCGTGAGATGAAGAAGATCCAGAGTCGAGCCGGGAAAGGGGGGAGGACACCGAGGCCACCACAAGGAGCAAATCTCTCCAGGGAGTCTACAATGACTGACAAGCGGCGCAGACTTTTGAGGGTAAGGTGAAGTAATTCTACATGTACAAATCTACTTCAGTTGATTTATTTTGCTTTCGACTGCAGACAAACAATGCTTGCTTTCTTTTTCAGGTTATGAAAAACCAATCATTAAAAACTGCAGATTCCTTCAGTGATGATGACATGACAGGCGAGTTCAGCGACCAGCGAAGTGACGATGAGTACTGCCCATGTGATGCCTGTGTCCGCAAAAAAATGGCTGCTCGACCACTTAAAAAGGCTGAGGCTGAAGCACCGATAATGATGGAGTTCGACCTCCTCAAGATACTTCAGCTAAAGAAAATGCCATGTACCTCAGCTTTGTCACAACCTACAGAGGAGGAAGGTGAGAGCACAGGCATGGAAGAGGAGGAGATAAGGAGTTTGGGAGTAGTACAGGAGGAAGAGGAGGAGGAGGAAACCAAGGAGGACATCAAACCTGATATAGTGTTAGAGGAGGCCATCCCAGAAGAGGATGAAGAGAAAGAAGAGGAAGAGGAGGTGCAAGAGGAGGGAAAAGCTGTAGAAGAAAATGAAGAGGAGGAGGTAGAATGCCAGTGCCAGTGTGGTAAAAATGAGGAGGACAGCGACAAAGCGGATGAAGAGGAAGAGGCTGAGGAGAGCAGCAGCAACACAGGTGATGAAGAAGAGCAAGGAGGTGAAGAAGAGGGGGCAAATGCAGAGGATGAAGGAGAAAATGAGACTGGAGATGATGACAGAGAGACAGGAACAGGAGAAGAGGAGAGTGACAAGGATACCGCAAAAGAAACAAGAGGAAAAAATGAAGGAGAGACCACTGAATATGGAGAAAGTGGTGATGATGATAAGGAGAAGGAGGAAGAAAAGTCTGAAGAGGAGACAACCAAGAAGGAAAGCGGAGAAGATGAAGAAGTAGAGGAGGCCTCTGGAGAGGAAGAGGATGCAGAAAAGACGGCAGCGAATGAAGAATCGACAGCAGTGGAAGGAAATGTCAGCGCTTCAGCTGAGGCAGAGGATGAGGATGAAGGGGATGAAGATACCACAGAGGGAGAGTCAAACAAAGAAGAAAAAGAAGGAGAGGTGTCAGGAGAGGACAGAGCCTCACCACAGGTAAAAACACAAAGGATTCTTAGGTTAGAAAAGAGAGTTAAGATAAACCAAACTGAAATGTTGCCAAAAAGAGTTCATAAAGTGAAGGACCACTTAAGAGCTTTTTCCACAATTGCACACTGAGTTTGGCCCGTTGTCAAGGAGACGCCTCAATCTTCATCATTTAACTCAAAGCCCAAAGGCAACAAAAGCTGAACTGTACTCTAGATCTGGCATTGATCCCAAACTTATTTTCATCATAACATTTTAGCATGTGCAGTAAACCCATCCCAAGGCATGAGACAAAAAAGAAATATCAGTCATGCAAACATAAGACCTATGAGATAGATCTCTGGGTACATGGGCCATGCATTCAACAAGATCAAGCCCCAAATGGTTGTCAGTTACCCTAAAGTTCAGCAAAAATGAGGAGAAACTGCAGATTATGAAAAGTAACCTTGGAGACATTTGGCACATTAGCTACTGAAGCTAAATGTCCTATATAGAGACAAAGTTCTACCCCTTCTGTTGAATTCTATGGAACCTTACTTTGAAAAACATGAACTGCAGGTAATGATGAAAGATTCATTTAAACATGTGATGTTTTATAATTTAAAAGACAATTTTATGAGCTGAGAAAGTCATGCTTTGTGGCAAAGACAGAAAATAAACATGTAGTTTTGTGTAAAACAGCTCAATGGTCTGCATCTCTCATTGCATGTAGGACATGTCACAGATACAAGAGCCGCCAATGATTTGATATATTTAACCTCAACAACTAGTCTGGTCATGTTGAAGCTTCAGACAGATCCTCAACAGCTCCAAACAAATACAAAAGGCATTTACAATGACATCACCATCACAACTTAATAATTTTTCATGCAGTATTATATTTTATTACAAACTCTGACTTTATTCACTTTATTTAAAATTAGCTTTTAAATTGACAGACATGTGTAAATGATGCATAACTCAATCAAATCAAATCAAATCTTACAAGTGACTACAATACACAATAGGGTTCCACAGGACACAATTAGAAAGGGTGGGACTAAGCTCTCTGTACGTTGCATCGGTTACCTTTTTTTAATGTAGTAAGTCCTGAATGTATGATCTCTGTCAACATATTTGATAACATACAATAGAGATGAGTTTCTTGATCTGTTTTTGATCTCAAAAATGACCTGTGATTGGATCAAATTATAAAATCACACTTTAGATTTTCTAAAGCCTACAAATAGCCAGGAGGAGGTGCAGAGGTCTAGTTTTCTTCAGAAACACTTAAAATAGAACCTACTAAAGCTAATTATGAATTTATTATCATTGCTATACTAACTCTGCACATTTCTCTCATATCACACAGCTTAAAATAATTTAGACTCAGGACAAAGTGATTATTTCTGTTTGAATTTTCTTTATTGCGAGACCCGAACATGACCGCAGGGTTAAAATCTGCCTTAAAGAAGAATCTGACCCAAGGCAGCCTAACCTAAGCCTGTAGGGATAGATAATCTGGCTATCCTATTAGGTGGACTGAATAAATCTGTTTTGTTTAGAAGCAACACAGGGTTTCCACTCATGGATGTCCCTCACCAACTGCTTAAAAGTTGTGCAATCCTCTGCAAAGTGTACATTTAGATATGTTCTATGTCTGAGCTGTAATTTCTGAAACTTAGTGGCTTCTTGAATCTCTAAAGGATCATATATTGTTTAATCTTCAGGATACAGAAGCCACTCCAGCTGTTTGTGCAACCGAGGGAGAGGAGGCAGATGCCGAAGATTCAGACACCGAAAAACTTCGCAGTAACACCAGCGCAGACGAATCAGGACACGAGGGTGGTGAAACCACGGGAAATGAGGGTGACAAAGAAGGCGGAGCAGATGGAGATGATGAAGAGGAGGCTGTCGAAGACGCCGTTGAGGAATTCAAGCCTGATACAAACAGAAAAGAGAACGGTGCTCTCGTCCATCAGATCACCAAAACATCTGTGGAGTCCCAGCCCGGCTCTTTGGAAGACGTCGACACCGATTCACCCCCGAACCCCACCGAAAATATAGAAGTGCCCAAAATGGCGGCCACTGGTGGTGCAGGCCAGAGGAGGAGCCGGTCACCAGGCAGAGTCCAGCGCCGCAAACCCAAGGAGAGTGACATCGAACTGGATCACTCCAACATGTAACTTTCAGAGACGAGGGGCGGTGTTTCCCACAAGTCTTTTGGAGACTTCACAAGTACATTTTGTTTTTTATTTATGTAGGTCTAAAAGACTGTAACCAACACAAAAAACACTTGAAGCACTTTATCACTCACAATCCAATGTGAGAGTGACTGACAAAGTCCCATGATTCTAGAAACTTGAAACTATGACTTTATCTTATTTTATGATATAAACTATATTTGCAATGTTTATTTATATATTTGTGAAGTACACTGAATATATGAAGGGATATGTGTATTTCTGTACTATATATGGATGAATAAGGCATATTTTTGTGACAACAGAACAACATTTAAGTAATGAATTTATCATATAGCCATTAAATATACCATTTACCTCGAAGTAATGCTAGACTGTTTCAGCGTTGATGGGAGTAGCAGTCACTGGTATGTGTATCCATCAGGTGTATGTGTTCTGGACTGGTCTCATTAGGGTGAATCTGGATTCTCAGGGCTTTGGACAGTTGCGCTACTTAAAAAAGGTCAGGGCCTAGATATTACTTAACTAGGTGTCTAAATGGACAACCTCTTTAGCTCAGTCTTGTAATCTGATCACAAGTTACTTTAAGTTACTTCAAAATTGACCAATATATTTATTTCAAATAATCATCTATCTTTGAATGTTTTACTCTTTTGGGATTTTTGCATTCTGTGATGTATAACTTTACCTCAGGATGTATTTATCTTGCGATGTGATGTGTTCTTTCAGCAACTGGATCTTGTGATTACATAGCTCAATGTACTCTACCTGGATTTCTAATAATAGATCCCCTGTGCAAAGGCTTGTGTAACCGAGCACAAACATGACACTGAGCATTAACTATGTGAACAAACACTTTGTTTCTTACACGCATCCATATCTACGTTAAACGACCTGAGGCAACTGTCTGTTACCTGTTTGAGAGAAACCTCCCTCTGCTGCTTACATCTGAGAGCTTTTCTTAAGTACACGTTACATGTGGTTCATTCAAGTGAGGTTTGCATAACTGTCTATGTGGAGCGACGCCGTGAAGCGTGTTACTGATGCCTTACTGTATCCATGGATATTCCAGGGTGGATGGACACAAACAGAGGGAGAATCATGGTTAAGTGGCAGGCTTTCATTTCCTCTCTCTCAAAAGTCTGTCAAAGAAACTGGAATCAAACAAACCTGCTCTTCAAACACGAGAAAACATACCCTCAAGGTGTTTTACTCTCACAAAACCAAACCACGCTGAGTAAGCCGGAACGCAGGTGTACGTTCACGACTGTAAACAAAGAAAAATATATTTTTCTCTTATTGCTTAGTTTGTAAAAAGCCTCCTGCTTTGTGGTGAAGGGAGTGTGTGCCTATGCTGCTGTTCATCTGTTTGGCTGTCCATCAGTCTGTGACATAACAAATATCATGTACCTTTGGAAAATGAATGTAATAATGTTGTAAATATAATAAATGCACCGGATGCTGAATACATGCTATTGTTTTACCATAAATGCACAATTGACAGGTTCAACTGGTTTATGCATGGGATTGACTGATCATTCTACAACCAGCTTTCCAGAAAAGTTTGGAATCTGTGAAAAAAAAGATAAATAAACATGACAAAAAAAAAAAAGTTAGATTCTAAAAATATTTACATTTATAAGCTATCCTTTCACAAAAAAACCTTGTGAATAACCTGAAAAACTGAAATTTTGTAAAAAATTAGTCCAGCTTTAATAATATTAGCCTCAATTTACCATATCTACATGTGCATTACCAACAGTGTTACACAAACATTTAGTAACAGGTCAAATATTGTTAAAAAATTTGGAGTTTGGAACTAAATTAAGAACAATTTCTCATTTGCTCAGGTCATTGTTCTTCTTGGTAGTTCTTCAAGGTTCAACCAGATTAGTTTTGCGTCAAAAGAGCAAAACTAGTCCAGATGAACCTAGAAAAATGAAGTTGTCGCTATTTATAGGTTATTATACTATTATTTTACGTTAGACTATATTGGTCTGAATGTGGAACCTCAACTAAAATGAGTTCAACATCATTAATAGTCGATATCTTCAGTGTAATTTTTGTACTTCACAAATTCATCCTGTGGGACAAATTGGACCTTTTAGTAAGCTAGTTTTAGACCCCGGGCCGCATGTTTGATACCCCTGGATTATAACCATTCATATCACCAACCTGGTGACAATTAACTTTAGTTAGTAATGTAAAATGTTCCTCTGGTTATTTCTTTGTATTACCACTTACTTTTTCCTGCATTTTGTTGTCTCCATCCC
>JAPTGZ010000013.1:14568028-14578068 GCA_029814645.1 Fowleria isostigma
CTTTTTGTTTTAGTGCAACAAAAAACATTAACTTATGAAAATGTTTACATAGTAACGGGTATAAAAGTTAGAATACCATTAAATATTTGGAGTTTGGAACTAAAATAAGAATAATTTCTCATTTGTTCAGATCACTGTTCTTCTTGGTAGTTGTTTGAGATTCAACTGGGCTAGTTTTGCTCTTTTGCAGCAAAACTAGTTCAGCTAAACCTAGAACCTAGAAAAATGGAGTTGTCACTATTTATAGGTTATTGTGTTATTATTCTACTTTATATAATATGACTGTGAATGTGGAATCTGAACTAAAATCAGTTTATTACCCTTGATTAATATCCTCATTGTAATGTGTGCATTTAACAAATTCATCCCACAGGCCAGATTGGACCTTTTGGCGGGCCAGTTTTGGCCCCCAGGCCACATGTTTGAGACCCCTGCTGTACTGCAAGGCTCCTTGTAGTGCAGGGTATAGAGTAAACACACACACAGGGTTGTGATCTTAGGGAGTCTGTGCATTATACCTACCATTATAACATAAACGCTCATAGAAAAAAAATATTACCTTACTTTTTAATTAATTACTATTTCCCAAACTTATGGTGAGGGGCCAAACTGTGTTGTGGACCTCTTTTTGAGTTACCATTTACCAAGTAAAATACATATCAATGCTATGACATATAAATATTATCTGCTTAAAATACAGTAACTTTGTTCTTTTTTGCTGTACTGATCTCCTCAGCTCAAAGCCCAAATGTGGGGCTCTTTCTCTCTTCTACTAGACTTTCTGTGTCCGTATAACTTCTTATTCACTCATTCATGACCAGTTGCATGAAGCTGCAGTGAAAATAGAAAGAGTTTATGAATATTAGCTTCAAGAAAGTGTGTGAGACCTCTAAAAATGAACCTTCTCTGAAAGATGAATTATCATGATCAAGATAAGGCAAAAAAAATTTAATTCTCCCCTGTTTTGATGGTGGCGGACAATTCTTTATGAAGTTTGGAAGACTTTTTGGAAACTCCTGCTTGAGTTTAACATAAACCTAATATCATCTTTAAAAATGTAACATTATTAAAGGAGTCTCTAATGATAACAGTAGAGAAGTTAGATTATAGCAGCAGAATCTACAGGAAAGAAGAAAACCCACTCCTACATGATTAACTGACTGACATATGACTTAGATTCTTATCTGTCCACATCATCAAATAAAAGCATGTGCTCATACTGCCAGAATAGATAACATCTGTAGATAAAAAAAATAAATAAATACACATGAAGCAGGGTTACCAGGCTATAGTGGTTAGGAAATGTCTTGGTGGTGAAAACGTTGGTGAGCTGCTTCACCAGGACCCCTTGGCTGTACAGACGCGTCAGATTCGGCATGGGGAACCTCTGCAGGTAGTCCGCCCGGAAACCATCGAATGACACCAGTAGGAGAGATGGAGGGCCTGTGCTGTTCTCAGAAACAACAGCTCTGACGCCACACAGGAAGACCAGCAGTATTTTTAGTACCATTCTGTAATGAAACAAGAAAAAGATACAAAACTAATGAGTTATCCAACATTTAACATTTAACCAAATAGCAGTTCATAGACAGCTTATTCATTTCATTTACAATGTGTGCTGATTTGCAGAAAAAAGCTTGAAAACCTACATAAATGCAGTTTTTAATGATTTAATGAGTATTTGAAAGAAAAGAAATATAGAACATGTATTCTTCTACAAGATGTCACTAAATACACCTTTAAAACACTAGCAAAACGTGAATTATTAATTGTATTTCAAACATAAATTTTAGTGTCAAGATAACAGACAACCTCTGAAAACACCCTCCTCAAAGATCACTTTTGATTCATAGGAAGTGAAACGTATTGTGGTTTCCTTGAAATGTACCAGCATGTGATATGGAAATTCCATCAAATCAACTAATAGAGGCAAACAACACACACATACCAACAGAGATTTCTAAATAGGGTATTGTGTGTGGCTCGACTAACCTAAGTCTGCTCCTGGGTAAAAAATTACTTATTTTACTTTTGGCTCAATGATTTATTAAGCAGTTGAAAGTTGTGATCCTCTACCCAACATAATTTGTATTTCCTGCTGGGTTTCACAGCATGAGGTTTTTTATTTTATTTTATTTTATTTTATTTTATTTTATAGTCTGGGACTGTGCTGAAAAGTCACAAGCATTTCAACTGATGCCAGACCTGCCAGGTCTGAAAAGAGTTTCTTTTATTCACAAACACAATTTGGGCTTATTAAATGTAATCACCGTCCAAACTAGAGTTATTCGGTTCTAATGAACTTACTCCAAAGGCACAGATAACAAGCTTTGATCTCATTTATACATGAATTTGATCAAATTAGAGTGATTACGGCCATGATATGAATGGAACACAGGCAGTTACTGTAGCTCTCTGAGTCTCTCTCTTCCTTACTCTGTTTGAATGAATTTAGAGTCATTAGCGTTTGACAGATTAGCCCGTCATCTATCATTACTACAGCTGAAGTGCTGAAACACAGTTACAAGGGAAGAAGACTGCAAATAAATGAATCACTTGAACCCTTTTCAGCAACATACAGCCATCTACTATGGAAGGCAGTGAAGGTTCAATTTTCTCACACAAATGCCATTATATGGAAGGAGTTGCCATATAACATTCTTATATTATTGGTCAATCATGGAATGTAGAATCAGTTATCATATCAGATTGTCATATGTAAACTGAACAAATGTGGTTGAAGAACAGGTAACTCAGAATGCAAATGACTGAGGCGGTAAGAGTGATGACCTAAGTATGAATGCTGATCTAATACAAGCATCAAAAATCATAGAAGACCCCAAACATTGCCTGTCCTCTTAATATATGAGACAGCCAGATCTGAAATGGGCTTCTGGCATGTGATCCCGGCACTGTTGAAACATATACAGCCAGCAGGTAGAAGACTCAGGTAAAACAAATGCCTTGAGATTAACATTTACAGAAGCAATAAATGATGTATACACAAGCACATATGCATTTACATATTGCTGTTCTGACTTAATAAATGAGTGTGGACAGCTTCTCTGGAAATATATGCTGTCAAATATTGCAGTTCAGTTATTCTTATCTGATGTAAAGTACTATTGCACTGTGTCCTATACAAATCCCCTCAGAGACAATTAAGTTTACTTTCAGATGCACTTTCAGGTGCTTGTATTTCCATCATCATTTAATGGCATTTCACCTCATCTCAGTGGCATTTGCCCAGCATTTGTCTGACAGCTTTGTATTGTGACAGACTACATTAGTAACATACTGACATAACAGTTTTTATTCTCTTTTCACCAAATAAATTCTTCAGAGCACTGGAAAAAGGGATTGTGGCAAAGCTAAAAAAAAAAAAAAAAAAAAAAAAAAAAAGGGGGGGGGGGCAATTTAAAAGATCGTAAAAAGGAGAATATATATTAAATTTAGATTAAATTATCAACATCTACAACAGAAAATGCTACATACACAATGCAACAATAATATCAATCCCATTACTTTGGGATTTTAAACTTACAATCTTTTTTTTGTAAAATAAGGTTAATTGGTTCAAAACTCCCCATTGTTTAGGTGGGTCAGACAGTAACCCTTACCCTATTTCCGTAAACAATACATTGACATGACCTCTGAGATAGTTTAGCCATTGAACAACATCACCTCTATAACCAGGAAGTCCTATTTACACGAACTACACAGTGTAATTTAAGAATTTAAGAACCACACCCACGACGATTAAAGACGTAGAAGAGAAAAGAGTACATTTGCGAGGTCAGACTAATATTTATGTTTTCTACGCAATATTGACTAAGCCGCTAGCAGGTGGGTGTTAGCATGCTAATTAATGTTACACTGTTAGCATAACATAATAGTCGAATCCAGAATGTTACCTGTAACAGAGCTCAAGCACGACTGTCTACCGGACAGGTGGCCTTCTATAACTTTACCGACTGTCTATTTTCGCAACATCATCACTGAACTTCCTCAACATCAACATTGCAGGGGTGTTGTCGATTACACAATATTTACATGATATTACATCCGCTCCGGTCAACGTCTTTCAAAATACACGTCACTATGTGCTTGAATTACCGATACATGCACAGAGACAAGTGATATTACGATAGTGGATTTTGTGATTTACTTTACATATTTTGTATATCATTCCAAAATGTGATCGAGAGAGCCCTACATATAAAATGTAATTTTTTTTAGTTTGTTAACGTTTTAATTTTTGAAGCGTTTTTTTTCCTGGTGCGGCTAACTTGACATAAAAGACGCATGATACTTCATCAATATTGACACTTCAGGTAGCCAATCAGCGTTTAGATACAGTCAGTGGGTGGAGCCATCCAGGAGTTATTCTTTCACTTGCATTTCTTGTCATAGACGAGGTTTGTGTGGGTTTTTCCACTTTTCTCAACAAGAGGACATTTTATGGCCCAGAAGTAGCTTGAGCCTACCCTTTCACTACTGAAAGATGTAGAGAAAAGACTGCTTGTACAGGATAAAAATAATAATAATAATAATAATAATCTCTAAACTTACTAATGTGTGTACATATATGCATGCATTTTTACAGGAGTTGTGTTCTGCAGTGGAGCAGATTATGCACATCAGAAACCCCTCTGCTTACCAGCAAGGACAAGCTGGAGATATTTTAGTGGCACAAAAATCATCGACATTGTAGCAAAGAAGGAAAGGTAGTCACTTTTGTACACCACATATGTCTTATATTAACACCTTAACACTAAGATAACATAAGCCTGAATGTTTTCATTCAACAACAAAATGCATCCATGCCCATATCAGTTACCATAGACTGTGGTTTCCACAGGTCACCACGAGATGGCAGCAGGACAATACAGTTCATCAGAACTTCCGTCCTTGTCTTTAGGCATGGACAGAAATAGCAGGTAATGAAGACACATTAAAATTTGAAAGTTACCATTACTGTAATGTTAATATAAGACTTTTACAATAAATTAAAGCCACATATTTATGTCTGAATAATGCATAGAGTCAGATGTTGAATGTGTTTGTACTGAGAAGCTCTCAATTGAGAAACTGAACAAAAGCTACACCTGTTCAGCAAAATCCTCTCCACTGATCAGCTATAATTAATAATATTTATTTTCTGTCAGATGCCGTGAAGGATAAGGGCTGCATTTTGCTGGCGCAGACAGATCTCTTTAGCTGACTTGGACCAGCTGATTGACACTTTCTCTGAGCTGACAAGATGCAGTGGGAGTTTACCCTGGGACCAACATGTTTCAGTGTCAGGATGTGGAACCTCACATTGCCTGACTTGTCAGCTTCAGGTATCAATGAATATATAAATGGCAATGTTGGCTTGCTTTCTGTAAAGGCGTGACATCCTGTATTTCTGCTACAACTGTTGTTACTCTTTACTGCTAAATTTGAGGTTTTGGGTCCTAGTTGGACTCTAAAAAGATTGCATTCTCTGGTCCCATGGATTAATTTCATTGATGCAGGTAGTGATATAAATTCTAAATGCATACCCAGTTATCTTAGTCAAACCCCAGACTTGCGCATCAGAATTATAGGATTATGGAGCTAATTTTTTCAAATAAGTATCAGATACAAATATTAAATATGGTCTGTGGTAGGTATTAGTATGTCAGGAAAGTGTCAGACAGGGCTTAACACATGCAGCGTATTATTGCATGAAGTCCTAAGTATGTAAGGTTAATATGTAAAGCTGTGAATGTATAGCCAACACACACATAAACTACAGCTGCCACAACTAAACACTCTGGGAACATTTAACAGCTTCTTTTCTCATCACTAAGTGTTGCAGAAAAGTAGGGGAAACTGCCATAAACTTTACCTGCCAGTTCTCAATGTGACGAGGGCTTCAGAAATAACTGTGTTTTACCGTAGGTGTTTTTTGTTTTGTTTTTTTCTTGTTGTATGTCTCAGGGCTGCAGGCAGTAATGAGGCACAGTAAGTGTGTGCTGTTACACTGCAGTGCACACAGATTATGTACTGTAACTGAACTACACACAGCCTCACTTCTGTTTCACCTTTCATACAAACTTGCAGCTCACTGTGCAATAATAAAACGTTAAAGATGAATAAATTAAATTCAACACCAGGGATCAAAATTGCATATAAGACAGTGATTAAAACTATAAACTCAAAGACAATAGCATTGCATCAGAGGAAATAGGTATATTAAAAATGCATAGAGCTATAATTTCCTTATAAAGTCTCAGGAGAGACTGCTGAAGTGGAGAACATTAGTGATCGAGCAGTAATAAAAATATCTAATCTAAGGAGGAGCACAGTTATTTACAGCTTTATAAACAGATAGAGGAATTTTAAAATCAGTTGTAAAAGATACAAGAAGCCGGTGCAGTGTCTTAAGTTGTGCCGAGACTTTGGCCTCAGCATTTTGAACTAGTTTTGTGAAAGACTTTTATTGTTATAGTATTTTCCTTTACTTAATCAAGGGACAGTCTATTTGAGGTTAACCCTTAAAGACCCAAACATCCACTGCCGGCCGAAACCAACTACTGATCTAAACTGTTTAATACTTGTTGATCCACTAATCCTATCAATACATGTAAATAATTCATGCAAAATATAGTTTGTCATCTTTTCATGGTCATCAGATTGGACGTTCAGAGGCTCCATAGTGATCATGGAAACACTACCATCTTCTATAGCATTGATTCACTAGTAAAACCCATGGAGTTTGATAAATGACAGTAGATGGAGACACTTGTTTTTATTTTCAGTTATTGATGTCTTAGTTGAAAAAGTCCCTTTTCCTTTGTTTTTCTCTGTTTTGATAGAATAACCATTGATTTTAGTCAAGAACATCTACATGACTTGTGAATTACATATAGGAAAATATAAGTTTTACACTGTTAAATGCAAAATACAGAGGATCGTATTATAACTGGTGGTAAATCGCTTAAGAAAGGTTAAATGGAGTGAAAAATTCATTTGGGAACTGCCACAAAAGTAGAACCAGGTCTTCATGGGTTGAAACCTGTCTTTGCAAGTGCCAAGAGAATAAGTAGACTTTAAAAGTAATCCAATGACAGTCAAAATGGAGTTTCATTTTTTTAAAGAAAGTCTGACTCAGGCAGTGTTTCTAAGATGAACACATGATGTTTTGACAACTTTGTTTGAGTAAAAATATACCAGACATTCCTATTTGAATCAGTAAGTTGTATTCTCCTTTAAGAATCACCACTGTCTTTCTTGCCAAGGCCTTACCCGTTCAAAGTCCTGGGGCGCTTTTTTTGATAAGATAGGCACTATTGGCATCACTGTCACTCAACTGTGCACCTTTGAGGCATTCCATTGTCCCTGTCTAACCTCTGCTTTTGGCTTCTTCAAGATGGATCGTCTTGAAGAAAATGTATATGAGACCCCGGAGGTTACCTATGAGAACCAGTCTTCAGGTCTTTACGACAGGCCCTACGAGGCAACGTACGAAGAACCCTCAATGTTGACTGCACAGTATGAGGACATTGGACAATCCTTTGCAACAATACCGGATCCCCCTTCTCTCCCCCCACCGAGGCCTCCCACCGAGGAAGAGAGGAGAGGCAGTTCATCTTCCTCCTCCTCTTCCTCTTCCTCCTCTTCTTCCTCACATGCTGAAGAGGATGAGAAAGAGGAGTCCGATGGATACAAAGAGGAAGAGAAAGAATCAGAAGAGGAGGAAGAAGTGCCAAAGAAAGTGGAGGAGAAGGTAGAGTATGAGGAGAGCAGCCAGGACAAGGGCTGGGGGTCCCTAGAGTATGAGCTGGACAAGGGGCTCTCAACACGCAGGTCTTCATCTTCATCCTCATCTTCATCTTCATCTTCTTCAGCGGTCAAGTCACCACAGCCCCAAAAGGATGAGTTTAAAATCTCACTTTATGTTAAGGTATGAAAGATTTCCTCGAGATTTCCAGTGATTGCTGTTGTTTTTGCTTCCGTATGAGCAAGTGCAGCGAATACACAGACTTTACACCGTTTGTAAAACACAGGAAAACTAACCTATAGGCCTCCAAATCACTTTCCCATCACTGACCTCTCGCCAAGGTCAGTGTTATGTCTGTAATTATCTTATACTTGACTGTACTTAATGTCCTATTGTGTTTCCCCAGCCACGCACCTCACTTAAGCCACACACTGATGCCTATTAATAGTGTGTCATGTTTAGTCATTTCTCTGCATGCGTGTGTGTGTGTGCGTGCGTGTGTGTGTGTGTGTGTGTGTGTGTGTGTACATTAATGATAGTGCACCTGTCTTGCGAGGAGCCTCCGTCCTCTCCTGTACACCTGCTCCCCGCTGCCTCCAGACCGGAATACATAGTAGATTACTCAGCCTAGGCGCTGTAGTTTGGACTTTCCGGTCCTAACTTGTTTTTTCCTTTATGTCTAATTTCTCCAATGTCCATGTTCACCTCTTCTCCATCTTTTCATTGAGCCCCCTACCACAGAAGGAGATCCAGGAACAGGCTGTGAGGAAGGAGGTAATTGAAACATGCCCTGATGCTGCACGTCCATACGTCTGAAAGCCAACATGGTTCCATTTTCACTCACTATCAAAACAACATAGATGCACATAACTTAACCCGTTAAAACCCAAACGTCCATCACTGACCAAAGGCATCCACTAATCTAAACTGTTTAATACCTACCTACATTTATTTATTTCACACTTAACATGTAACAATAAAAGGTCACCATTGACACAAAGATATAAAATTAGGTGCAGGAAGCGGCAAAAAACCCACAAGGGCTTAATACCTGTTGATCCACTAATCTTGTCAGTATATGTAAATAATTGTAAAATGCAGTTTGTTGTCTTCATGGGCATTAGGTATGACCCATGTGGATGTTCAGAGGCTTTGTAGTTACCATGGAAACACCATCATCTTCTACAACACTGAGCCTGTTTACAAGCGCACCAACACTCCACTCATCTGACCTCTGGAGTTATCAGATTATTCAAGTGATACAAGATAATCTGATAGGCTTTATCCGGTAACAGTAGTAATCTGATTACAACAAATTGGATTAACACACCTAGATTTCTCCCCAGTATTCCAATGTCTTCACGCATGTCCTCCTCCGACAGTGAGAAGGAAAAAAGATGCCCTACAGCTGCTCCGTCACATGACTTGTTTGCAAATTGAGTCTTTTGTGTTTATTGGATGAATTGATTAGTTATTAAAGTACGCTGCAAATTTATTAATTATTAAAATCATTGTTAGTTGCAGCCCTAATTGGCCGAGTGGTGCAGAGTGAAGAGACTTTGAAGAGACGTGTTATTATAACTATGATTTTGGCAAACGTGATCTAAATGAGTGCACTGATGGCATGAATCCATAAAGACCCAGCACTACTTTTGTGTCGGTTCCTAAATAGAATTTCTCTGTATTTAACTTATTTTAACCCATAAAGACCCAAACATCCACCATCGACCAAAATCATGCGCTGATAGAAACTGTTTAATCCCTGTTGATCCACTAATATATGTCAAAAATTGGTGTAAAATTCAGTTATTCATCTTTTATGGTCAACAAATATGACCCATTTGGATGTTCAGAGGCTCCATAGTTGCTATAAAAACACCGTCATCTTCTACAACGTTGATTGACCCGTAAAACCCATGGAGTTGGATCAATGACAGTGGATGGACACACTGGGGTTATATTCAATTACTGATAGATTTTGCTGAAAAAGTCACTTTTTCTTCAGTTTTGTGTTTTTTGATATAATAGTCCTCAATTTTATACTAAAATTTTATGAACATCTACATGATTAGTAAATTAAATGCTGGAAAACACCTAATTTTCCACTGAAAAAACACAAAATACAGAAAATGATATTACAATAGGGTGGCACGGTGGTGTAGTGGTTCGTGCTCACGCCTCACAGCAAGAAGGTTCCTGGTTCGATCCCCGCGCCATGCACGGGGGGACCTTTCTGTGTGGAGTTTGCATGTTCTCCCCGTGTCTGCGTGGGTTTTCTCCGGGTACTCCG
>JAPTGZ010000013.1:14578168-14592783 GCA_029814645.1 Fowleria isostigma
TATCTATCTATCTATCTATCTATCTATCTATCTATCTATCTATCTATCTATCTATCTATCTATCTATCTAGTTATAGCTAACTTGATCTCATCCAATCACATTACATAATCACATCTGTCCACACTAAAGTCCATTTTTAATAAAGTGTACAGAGCTCATAAATCTGATCCTTAGAATTCATATCAGCACAAAGATAAATTATGGCACCATAACCCAGAGGTCACAGCTATAAAACAGGGGTAATTAAAGTCCTGTACAGGTTAAGCATTGTAAAAAAAAAACCAAAAAAAAAAACTCTTTAGAGCCAAGAGACAATATTTGTCTTGTTTCCAGATGCCATAGATGTGTTAGCTTTGTGGTAGTTTTCTCACTGACTACTCTAAAAAATAACTTAAATATCTTAAATATCTAATCTTATGAAAGTGCATTGCATCTGAAGTAAATCTATGCACAATAAAAAGGTTAATCTTGCTCTAGATGTATCAGGTCTTTTTGTCTTAAATGGAGTGCAGTCAGAAATGTAGTAAAATTTAGCTCAGATTAGGACACGGTTTATATGTAACAGTGAAACACCATAGTGAATTTGGAAATAGTCCTTACCTAAAAAAAACCCAAAAAACTGATTACTGCATCAATACAAAATCATTGTTTTAAAAAACATGAACTTCTCTTGGAATCATGCAAAGTCAGAATTTAAAGTAGTGGAAAAAAGTTTTCAGACATATTTAAAATTTTACACATTCTCAATACAGTATTACCATGAAAATGTATGGAAAAATGCACTTTTTTGTTTCAAAAGGTGTGGCTACATCTGATAAACACAAACAAATGCAGGTGGGGTTTTTTGTGTGTGTTGTTTTGTTTTGTTTAATTGTTAACAAGAAAAGATAATGCTAAATTCTGGACAGTTTTAACATGTCATGCCCTGAATGTGTTTCATTATCTTACTGAAACATCCAGTTTTGGCCTTGATGGAACAGAGCATGTGCAGAAGAAGACATATGGGTTTGGAGAATGGAACTATACTTGGCAGAGTTCAATGGCTTAAGCGTGATTCTTAATGTAATATATCACAAATGAAAAGGATGTCCAAAAACTTTTTTCCACCACTATATATTACAGTGGATCCTGGAAAGGTTTTCTTTTTATTCACATTTGAGTCTCAACTTTTTTCTATCTTCTATATGTAATGAATTCCACAAATCAACTGTGAAGCATCATAATCAGGTTGAATCAGGGGCCAAATGAGAGACTTTGACAGTTGCGGAGGGCTAGACCAATACGTTTGCAGCTTTGCTCAATATACGAGGGGGGGTGATAAGTAACCAGGCATTAAAAATTGGGAATAAAATCCCTATCCCTATTACAAATGTATTGAAACAAATGATAAATGTTATTTATTACACGGGAAAATGAAAGTAAATCTATATTTCAACGCAAGCACCAGTGGCGTCAACCATTCATTCATTCATTCATTTTCTGAACCCGCTTTATCCTCATTAGGGTCACGGGGGTCACATGGAGCCTATCCCAGCTACTTAAGGGCAAAGGCGGGGTACACCCTGGACATTTCGCCAGTTCATCGCAGGGCTTGGCGTCAACCAGTTTCCTCAAATGACCCGTGATGGAATGAACAACCTTCTGAAGGACGTTGTCTGGAATGTCACTGAGAACCTCCTGAATCCATGATAAAAAATAAGTCAATAAGAAAATAAGAAATCCCCATTAGTGTTGTCTGTTTAAAAAAAAATTCTTTTGTCTTGACTTCAGTGATACTAAAAATTCTATGGGCGGCACGGTGGTGCAGTAGTTAGCATGTGCGTGCCTCACAGCAAGAAGGTCCTGGGTTCGATTCCAGCTCCATGACTGGTGGGACCTTTCTGTGTGGAGTTTGCGTGTTCTCCCCGTATCTGCGTGGGTTTTCTCTGGGTACTCCAGTTTCCTCCCACCATCCAAAGACATACACTGATAAGTTAATTGGTTAGTCTAAATTGTCCATAGGTGTGAATGTAACAGTGGTTGTTTGTTTCTATATGTCAACCCTGTGATGAACTGGTGAAATGTCCAGGGTGTACCCCGCCTTTGCCCTTAAGTAGCTGGATAGGCTCCATGTGACCCCTGTGACCCTATTGAGGATAAAGCGGGTTCAGAAAATGAATGAATGAATAAATTCTACGAATAATTTCTAATACCTAGTTACTCTAAACCCACTTCTATAAAAACAGTAAATGAAACAATATGATACAAAGAAAATGTGGAGTGTAGAATACGACTGTTTAATGAATATTCACAAAAACATTTATGAAAATATGCAAAACCAGCACCACATTAACTTTATATGGAAAACAATAAATGCTTCCAGTTTTGTTTGTTTGCATATCTCAGTTTCTTTACTCCTGACTTCAGTTAAGAAACACTTAGAAGTCCATGTCATGTTAAAAACCTTGCATTCTGAGTCAATCTAATTTTTTTTTGCGTTAGCTGATATCGTTATGGGCTGAAACTGACCAACAAACCAAACCAGAACACAGAAATTTGTGATATTAAAAATGAGTCACGAGCCAAAAAAGGTTGGAAATCACTGGCATAAGCCTTCAGTGAAGTACGGAAAGTAGTGCAAAAAAACATTAATTAGCAGATCCTTCAAAATAAAAGTTGTTTTTAATGATAATAAAATATATACTCCCACTCCTTACCTCATCCGTCTACCTACCCTTAAATTTTCATGTCACATCCCATCTCTATTCTCATAATATATATTTGCACTGACTCTTGTTTTCTAAATATTTATTATCATTTGAGAATTGTGCCAAAGTAACTGAGAATCAGTATAAGAATAACACTTAGGAAATGCAAATTGCAAAAGCCAAAATTTGACTCCAATTAGAAGCTGAAACCTCACTAAGCTTTCTAAGTGTTTGATATCAGTTACTAGTAGAGGCCCGTGGGTGCAACTGCTCTGACACCGAGGCAGAGTTCAGAGCCTGGGACTCATGGAGGAGACGGTGACTCTGGATGATTCAAAGTCACCCGGTTGTGTCGTCGATCAGCTGGGAGGTGTGGTGACTGGGTCTGTCCTTTCCCTCCCGGTGCTTCCACTGACACCCCTCCTCACCCCACCCCGGGGGTTATTTTCGACACTGTCACGCCCCGCTGCTAAGGCCACGGGTACAAGTTGAACCCCTGACACAAACACTCTACCTCTCTCTCTCTCTCTCTCTCCTTTTGCCCCTCTCTCTCTCTCTCCTCTTCACACACACTCGCTGGCGTCCGTCCTCAGCTGACACACTGACAGGGCTGCTATGGGACCAAGTGGACTTCACAAAATGGACCTGGAGTAGGATCTGCTGTAAACTGAGACACGTTGCACACTTACACACATCCATCTACACACTTGGGGAAACACAACACACAAGCAAAGCGTCTCTTTTTTTTTAACAATGATGGATACTGCAGCTGAGGACGACAAGGACCCTGATATCGAGTTATTTGTCAAGGTGGGCTGTGTATGCTGTGTGTTTTGTTTGTGTATATCACGGCACATGCTGACACCAGATCAGTTTTATTGTCACCTTTAAATTACATTAAAATATTAGGGTCTCGGTCTTTCATGGTGTGCATATTCTGCTTGTGATTTGAGGGTCACACTGTGGAATATGTCATATAATCAGGGTGTATTTGTGTGTGTGCATATTTTGGAGGGGTGGCTCCTTTAAGCGTGTGATGCCATGTTGTTGTTGTTACGTGCTGATTTTCCGTGTGTTAACCTGACACCCACGTGCATACACAATCTCTCTCTTTCTCTCCCCTACTGAATTATTACTGGAGTCTTTTCAATATTGAGAGCAGAAGTTTTGAATGATCTGAGGTTATGATAGTGTACACTTTGACAGGGATGTGTGCTTCCCCCCCACACACATTTTTCATATTTTGCAACATCAATGGTCTCTTGCTTTATAACATGAATATATCAGTTAATACTATGTGGATATTACAGTCATGGAAAAAATTATTAGACCATCAAAAGTAATTAAAAACATTGGTTATGCAATCAACTACTTTTGTGTGTATCATGTGACAAAAACAACCAGAAAAAAAAAACATGAAACATGATGTCATAGATATTGATGTAATGTTTTGGTTATTATCAAGAAAATCATGGAAAATGACTCGATATCAGCTCTGAAATTAAACTCTTGTGAGCTATTTTTGTTGTTCTCATTATATTTGTCCAAACAAATGTACCTTTAGTTATACCAGGCATTAAAATGAACAAGAAATTTAAGAAAACATAGGGTGGTCTGATAGTTTTTTTCCACAACTATAGGTTTTAAACTCCTCAATCTTATGCATGGCCTCACTCGGAAAGTAAATAAATATATTTATGAAGGAAAAAGGTTTGAGAACGAGGTTAAATTTGACGCTACATCTGATGTGGTAAAATGTAAGTTTGCCAAGTAGGTTGAGATTCTTCCTCTTGTTATCAATACAGATTCAATAACACCAGGAAATGAGTTGTAGGGTCCTTAAATGAGGTGGGGAGAGGGAGCTTAGTAATATATTTCAAGTACTTTAAGAGCAAGATTGGGATGCCAAGCACAGTAAGTTATGTGATTTCTATAGCTGATACACCCTGCTACAGTATGCAGAAACCAGAAGTCCAAATGGGTAGTGAAGCGGCTAATGGAAGCAGTGTGGATTATTCATGTTGGACTTGGTGTCTCATTACAGTGTCCTGTTGCAACTTTGCGCAAGCACACCCATTTGTATTAACACACATCCTTTTACTGTATATGATTATCCTCCAAATATAAATGTGAGTGGCACAAACAGGTAATTATATCACTCCAATCGTATTACCAGCAAACCCGAGTACATGGTGTGTGTGATCAATGGAGTTGTTGAGGGTGAGTTGTGTGTTGTTGTTGTTGTGTGCAAATCAGCATGTACCAGTTTGTTTTACATGTGCAGGTCAGTATGTGCAAACCTGACACTTTTGCTCTGAACTACTTTGTATGTGTGTGTGTGTGTGTGTGTGTGTGTGTGTAGGCGGGGAGTGATGGTGAGAGCATCGGAAACTGTCCATTCTCTCAACGCCTCTTCATGATCCTCTGGCTGAAAGGAGTAGTCTTCAATGTGACCACCGTTGACCTCAAGAGGTGATAATAGCGTCATAGTGTTACTGTTAAAACACTTTGGAAGACAAGGACATGTGGAAATTCACATTAAGTATTTATCTGGCACCGTAACTAAATGATTGTGTTTTAAATTAGGCTAACAGGGGTTTGCACAGTAACATGTTTACAAAATAACAGTATATTTTTTTGTCAAATCTCAGAGATCTGTCATTCCAGTTGGTCTGCGGTTCGGCTTCTTTTTTTAATTAATGCTAAAGTAACCCTTTTACAACTCCATTTTCCCAAAAAAAGTTGTGATGTTTTAAGTGCATTGAATACCAAAACTCAGATTTTATTCACATATAAACTGTTTTACACCTTTTTTTCCCCCCTTTTTTTATGAGGCCATTTTGTATTTAATGGCAGTAACACGTAAAAAAAGTTGGGACAGAGGCAATGAAAGGCTGGAAAAGTGAGTGGTACTCAAAAAGAAATAGCTTGAGGAACATGGTATTCACATTTCTGAAGGATAGTTTGTAGATGTAAACATTTTCATCATGTAATTTTACTTTTTTACTGTTATTATTTTACTGGTGCGCCCCACTTGAGATGAATACAACCCCTGTTTGACACCCTTGCTACAGTGGCATAGAGATAATATAAGTGGAGGTTCATTAAAATCTGCTTGTGCATCTACAAACTATAGATCAGTTTCAGAATAATGTACCTCATATGAAATGGCAAAGACTTTGAATATCCCATTATCTACATTAAAACCTCCTCAGACCCTCCGACCTCATATGTGGACGAGAGTGTCCACTCTATTTGACTCTATATTGAGTTAGAGCTCTACCCAAACAGTAACTTTTACTTTTTTTTTAGAGATGGACCAGATTATATCTCAGTAGAATCAGATTTTCTTCAGTTTGAGTAAATTTTACTTCTGTGTAGCTCTAAACTTAACCTTTCATCGCTTTACACAAACAAAAAATAAATAAATAAACTGTCCACTGCAAAGGACATGCCATAAAAATATTCTTAAAAATGCATCAAACATTGTTATATTATAATGTTTCCACTATAAGCAGTTATTTAATAAAAAAAAAAAAGCCACATCTCAAAAACCTGTGATTTCCTGGGTCTTAGGAGGTTATAGTCATCCATCCATTGATTCATTCATCCATTTGCTAAATCACCAACATGGGAGGGTCGTGGGAAAGCTAAACCCTATCCCAGCTACCAATGGGCAAAGCTTAGGTATGCCTTGGACATGTTTCCAGTTCATCACAGTGCTGACACATACAGACAAACAGCCATTCACACATCTACGGGAGAATTAGATTGACCTATTTACCTGGAAATATGCACATCTTTGGACAGTGGGAGGAGCCCATGCAAACTTGGTGAGACTATGTAAATTGCAGTACATACTACAATCAAAAGATTCAGAAAATGTGGAGAAACCTTGGTGTAAAGGTCAAGGCCCAAAATCAGTGTTGTATGCCCATAACCTTCAGGCCCTCAGGTGGCACTGCATTAAAACCAAGTATAACTCTGTCGTGGAAATCACTTCACGGAGCACTTCCATTAATCACTATCTAAATATCATTCACCACAAACATAGATTTAAAGGGACCAACTTTTTTGGAAGTGAGATTGTACACAAATGCAAATTCCACAGTTCCAAGACATATTTCCCCTTAAAAATGTCTTTTCTGTGACTTTTTACATACTGATAAAATAATTTACAGGATGATTCACATTCTTAAAGTAGATTAGCCTAACCCATAAGGACCCAGTTTGACTTTTGTGTCAGTTCCCAAATGAATTTTCCCCTCTATTAACCTTTCTTAAGTAATTTATCACCATCTATTATAATATTGTCCTCTTAGCATTTTTTCCAGTGACAATCATTTATTTTCCTATGTTTAATTGACTAATCATTAGATGTTCATTTAAGCTCAAAGTCAGTTCAAGGGTTATTATATCAAAACAGAAAAAAACTGATGAAAAAGTAACTATTTTTTTTTAGCAAAATATATCATTAACTGAACATAAACTCAGTGTCTCCATCCACTGTCATTGATCCAACTCCATGGATTTTACTGGTAAATCAATGTTGTAAGATGACGGTGTTTCCAAGGTAACTACGGGGCCTCTGAACATCCAAATGGGTCATATCTGATAACCATAAAAAATAACAATGTGTTTTACACCAATTATTTACATGCATTGATAGGATTAGTGGATCAACAGTTTAGATCTGTAGATTTTTGGTTTGATGGTGGATGTTTTGGTCTTTATGGGATTTTTTGCTCTTTTTCACTCTGAGTGTTATGTTAATATTCCATCAAACACTCAGAATAAGAAGCATTCGCTATGACAGGAGATAAAAAGATATAAATGAAAGAGTGTGATTCTTTTATTAATTTATTGCACTTGGATGACATTAAAAGATTTGAAGGTGTGCGGACTGCATGATACCTTAAACAAACAACTCACAAAGCAGCATATTTTTGCAAAAAAGTGATTACTAACTTGTTTTTATGCTGGCATTTTAACTTGTTTAAGGTATTACTTCACCACATCACTTAGTTCAGTGTTGTTTTAAAACCTGACAAAGACACTGAGCAAAAGGACACAGTAATAATATAGCTGCAGAAACTTTAATCTCTTGGTAGCTCTAGTGTTATAGCTGCTAATTAAATAATAAATCATCACACCGCTGCTTGTAAAATTGTCCTAAACAGGAAACCAGCTGACCTTCACAACCTGGCACCAGGGACACACCCACCCTTCCTCACCTTTCAGGGGGAGGTTCTCACTGACGTCAACAAAATAGAGGAGTATCTGGAAGACATGCTGGCTCCACCAAAGTAGGTCTCACACACAAGCGCAGAAACAAAAAAAAAGCTAAAATCAGGAAAGATTGTGAGTAACATCCTGTTCCTCCAGGTATCCCAAACTCGCCGCAAAGAACCGGGAATCCAACACAGCAGGAAATGACATTTTTGCCAAGTTCTCGGCTTACGTCAAAAACACAAGGCCGGATAAACATCGAGGTGGGCATGCTATGTTCAGAAGCATTTACAATTTTTCACCGTTACTTTGGTGCATTTTCTCATTTCTTCAAAAACTTCTTGTCCAACTTCAACCTAATCTAGATACTTTTGTAGAAATCGCAAATATGTACCATTGTTTGCCATTTTCTACATTATCAACTGCTTATACTGATCAGAATGTATCACACGCGTTCTCTTGAGCATGCACAACATTTTTCTTTTATTTTCTTCTTCTTTTCTTGTAACGGCCCTGAATCGATGAGTTGCTCTGATGTGAATTTCAACAAGAGAACATATCCGCTGTGATGTGGATAAGAATCAGTAACACGACAGATAGGATTTGCAGAAACAATGCACTCTAATTCCCAGAATAGTGCTCCACATAGGCTACACTAGTGCCGAGGGCCATTTCTTACGTGTATTTGTCTCATTTTGTTTTGTATTTTCCTTTCCTTGCTGCAGTGCAGTGCTGTAACCTGGTCCTGTTTATTTCCTCTTTTCTGTATCCCAGTGACAACACGTTATGGTGTAACGTGATGATATGCTTAGAGATAAAGTAAAGAGTTATGCTTTTTCAATATCCATGTCCGAGCCGTAGTCATAGTGCACATCAGAAAATACTGAGTCCAATGGATCAGCAATTTGACTAAATTCTGATAGCCCTGACATATCCATTTTTAGCAATTTACTGACTATTGTGTTGTTCTGTATGTCTGAATTGTTTAAAAAAAAAAAATGCATAGATATTAGGGATAATCCCAAAGATACACCAGAGTAATTGAAAATACTGGAGAATATAAATGACACATTTCTTTTATTTCAGTTTAATCTTGTGTGTAAGTGTTGAGAAGTGTTTTGTTTGTGTGTTGAAGCTCTAGAGAAGAGTCTGAACAAGGCTCTGTCTAAGCTGGACGAGTACCTAATCAGTCCACTTCCTGATGAAGACAAGACCGGGCGCCAAGGGGGTGAATCTACCCGTAAATACCTGGATGGAGATGAACTGACGCTGACTGACTGCAACCTGCTGCCCAAACTGCACGTCGTCAAGGTAACCTACTTTGAAATGAGTTACTTTAATTCCTTTCAGCATATGCATTCAGGCTTAACAGCAGTACAATCTGTTCTTTCCAGGTGGTTGCAAAGAAATACAGAAACTATGATATCCCGTCAGAATTCAGAGGGGTGTGGCGTTACCTTAGCAACGCCTATGCCCGCGATGAGTTCACCAACACGTGTGCGGCTGATGTGGAGATCGAGCTGGCTTATAAGGACGTAGCCAAGAGGCTGGGAAAATGAAATCATTTATCACGACCACAGTCACAGCCACAACTTCCTGTGCTCTCTCTCTCTTCATTCAGTAATGGAAGTAATCCTTTCTTTGATTCCCATTATATACAGTCTTTTCAAAAGCTCTTACATGTTGAACATTAATGTGCTGAGATAAGTTAATGACGCACAGTGATGTATTCTAAAAGGTGAAGCTGTGGCTGTGATGACTTGCAATAGAGACTTAAAGAGGCTGGTTTTCTTTGTTTATGGTGACAATAATATTGCTTTTACTTTTTCTTCTTTATCTTAACCTCCTGAGACCCAGCAATGCATTTTTGTCCTCTGTGGGGGACAAAAGTTTGACAATTTTACTTCAAAAACTTGTATCCATTGCAAAGGATATCCCATTAAAACATAAATAAACACATAAAAATAATTTAGAAAAATAGACCCGATTAAACTGTTGCATTGTACAGTTTCCAATCAGAATAATTGTTTAATGTAAAAAAGCTCAAATTTTCACTTTCCAGGGGTCTCAAGAGGTTAAAGACATTTGCAATTAGAGGTGAGAGAACAGGGTTTATGAAGGTCTTAGGTGCTCTTACGTCTGTTATTATTTGATTAAAAAAAGTAACACAGGCATAACCTTAACCCAAAAAAATGATGACGAGGTCAACATGCAATTTTAATTATACAAATAATATACCGCCTCGTCTACTTAAAAGCTTACCTCAAGAAATAAAAACATCTGTTTTTGGCTAATGTGGTAACTCTTTGGACCAGAATGTAAAAGAAGTTGATTATTCCTTAGATGATTCTTTGCAAAAAATGCTAACATCCTGCACCTAATTCTTATTATAATAATAGGAAAAACCCTGTTGGAACACCCTCTCATATTTCTCACGTGGATTGCGTGTGATTTCTTAACTGTATTCCAAACTGCAGAAGTGCAGTAAATGATAGCGATAAGTAAGTGTCTCAGCCAAAGTAATGTGTCTTTTATTGGACAGTTTCAGATTTGAGCTTTTCTGTATTTCTGTTTCTATACCTTGGATAAGCAATGTCCTCTTTCTTTTCCTTATGAGGGCAACATTTTAATTTCAGGTATTACCGTATACTAGAATGTGTGGATTGGTTTCTTTTTGAGATTACTAATCAAACTGAAAATGCAGTTTCTGTACTTTTACAATCATACATAACAGTTAACAGCCTATTCATTGTCTTGTGCTGTGAGCCTTGGCTGAAAAGGCTTTGTGCACACAGTATGTTTCAGATTAAAACTGTTCATATAATTACATCAGTCAGCCTTTGCGTTAAAAAAAATAATGCAATAACAGGAAAGACAATAGACACTGATAAAGTTTACCCTAAATGTGATGTTTTTATGTGATTTCGCATACACTGATACTAATGGATGTCATTGTAATCACGAGTGCCTTACTGGGAATTAAACCTTCCTTTGCCTTCAGCTCCAGATGTCTATAAAGTAAATTATATATGTTTGAATATAATATGGATGTGGAGTAAATAATGGATGCAGATCCTCCTCCTCGATAGAGCTGTGTGATAATAATATAATATGTCTGCAAATGATTGGAGCTCAGCTTTATTCGCATTCTGTCTGTTGATTAGAACCATGAGCCCACTGTGTATATGTCACTTATTTGAATAATAAATCTATTTTCTCACAAACTGAAAATGAGAGTCATTCTTTTCCACTGCAAAGAGTCCCCTCTGAATACACCGTTAAGTACTTTACTGGTTCTTCCTCTTTTCCTATTCGTTTCTTTCAGTCCTCATAGACAGTTCAGCCTCTGCACTGGCCTCTTTTTCCTCCCTCATTTATCTTTGTTCTATGATTAATGAATCAAACTGGGGTGTTGTCTCTGGTGTGAAGAGTTCCAGTTTGTAAAATAAGTGTTGGTAGGGTCAGAAACCTTCCAGGTGTACTGAACATGACTGATCACACAGCAGTAATTTAAAGATAGAATAAGCATTAAAAAAAAGGTCTGACTTCACAAACTCCACCATGCAGTATTTTTTTTTCCTGTGAAATTATTTTGCATAAAAACAAGGGGTGCGTTATTTCCTCCACTGTCAAATACTAAGTTTTTATTGTCAATTGCCAACAGATGGCAGCAAAGGCAAGGTTGTTTTTTTTTAATGTGAAAGAGGAGGAAAAGTTAGGGACCAGCCTTTTTAGTTTCTGTTCTTTAACTTACAAGAAGGGGTGGATTGAGAGAAAATCACCTGCACTGTTCACATTTACACCGACTAAATAAATATGGTAATGGCACCAAGAAACCCAAAACTGATAATGTAAATGTAATGTAAATAAAATCATAAAGCCATGAGTCACTTACATTTAAAGATCTTTATTGGTAATACATGTTATAAGACTTTTATATCAGAAAAAGGCACTAAAATATTGAAGAAGCAATGGTGTTATGGCTAGGATTATCACTAAAATGATCAGAGCATCGCATTTACTCACATTTGTCTCAGAGGCAGCTGCTACATTTCAGTGACATAAGCAGGAATAATGGATTTCTAAATGCCTTTGATGGGATCTTTTCTTGTTGACTTGTTGGCTGATTTTCTTACAGATTGTCAAACCTAAAATTTAGTAAATACTATAACCACCAAATCTGTCTAGGTTGAAAAATGCATAAAAAAAAACACCATTCTGGCATGAATGAGTCACAGTTGGTAAGAAGTGATAATGACATACAATGAGAGACATCATGGAAAGGTTAATAAGCATCAACTATGTATTTTTTAGCTTTAGTATAGGATCAGATAAAAGTAGAATTCAGTACATTTTGAGAGCTATTTCAGAGTAAGACAAAATAAATGTCAGTGGTACAGTTTGCTTTGTGCTATAGAAGTAGAAAGATAGATCATTTACATGTTTATTAGCAAAAAATATATGCACATATTCCATAAGACGATGTAAATAAAATCATAGAGGCAATGGTGGTGGAGTGAGCTTTGAAACTAAGGAGTTTTAAGCTTTGGGTATGGTAAAAGATTTGTGAACTAAATTGAGATTAAAGTAGTATTATGAAATGAAACATTTTACATTTTAAAACCTACTATCTGAATCTCACCACACCAGTTAAGTCACCTGGACTAAATTTTTCAGAGTATTAATTGTGCTCTTGTGGATTTTGTCAATGTCCTTAAAGACCTTTCACATCGGAGGATGTACCAGAAACACAGTTTGCTTTTGTGTCTTTTGGAGACATGAGAATGAGACATGTCCCCACCCAGCAGTGATGAGCTTAAAATAATTCACAATCTGATTCACAGTGAAGCTCAGCTGACACCTTTATCTTTGTCTGAAAACATAACACTCCAACAGGAGATTAAAGAAACATAGTTTGCAGGCTATGAAATGTAATGACTCAATAGATTACAATGTTTAGAGCCGCTCACAAACTGTGGACAGGCATTTAATACAGGAGTCAAAATGGATTTCTCAAGAGATAAATAAGAATAAACTTGTAAACTTGTAAATATTTTTATCCACAGTGACTCCAAAAGTCTGTGTATTTTCTAATATGTGAAAAATAACATATACTTTTTAATATTAAAATAAAAAACTTTTTTTCTCAAAATAATACAGTTGTATTGGTCTGTCATTGCAGGATATTTCCTCAAAAACTATGATATTATTGTAATATTATGATTTTACTGTCAAAATATGACACACTTGTTTAATTTTCAGTTTTCTTACACAGATTACCTCCACCTCATACAAAATGACAAATCTGATATGATGATTGAAACATAAATGAATGCATGTGATGAGATTTATTAAAATATGACCAAAAACTTGACTGGACATCACTCAAAATAAAATAAAATAAATTTAAATAAAGTTGCAAGCAGCATTGGGCGGGACCTTGCACCATTCATTCCATCCCCCCCAATCACATCTCAGCTCCAATCTCACCTGGGTCCAACCCCCACCCATTTGTGTCCGTCATCTTTTTATCCCTCCAGAACACCATTACCCTATGCTCAAGCCACATCACCTTTTAATGAGGCTTTTATTTTGAAAATCCCTACTGTGTGTGTGCGTGTGAGAGAGAGAGAGAGAGAGAGAGAGAGAGAGAGAGAGAAAGAGAGAGATTTTGTTTAATTAAATTTGCACAAAGAATTGTTTTTGGTCATAAAGTAAAGAGAAGTTATTAATAGTCATGATTTAGCATTTTAAAGAGGCTCTTATTTTGAAAAACACTACACACACTCTCTCTCTCTCTCTCTCTCTCTCTCTCTCTCTCTCTCTCTCTGTGTGTGTGTGAGTGTGTGTGAAAGACTCTTGTTCCTCCACCCCATACAAAATGACAAATCTGATTTGATAAAAAAATAATTGAATAAATAAATGCCTGTGATTAAATTTGTTGATAGATGATTAAAAACTTGAATGGCATCACTCAAAATAAAGTAAAGTAAAATAAAATAAAGTAAAATAAAATAAAATTAAATTAAATTAAATTAAAGCTGCAAGCAGCATTGGGCGGGACCTCACCCCATGCGTACCGCCTCCTGACACCGTCAACCCAGCTCTACTCGTACCTGGGTCCAGTCCCCACCCTTTTGCGTCCATCCGCAATGCATCCTTTCAGAACACCAGCGCCCCTCTGCTGAAACCACATCACCAATGAGGCTTTTATTTTGAAAAGCCTTATTGTGTGTTTGTGTGTATATGACAGTCGTTTTGTTGGATTAAAACCGGACAAAGACTTGAGTGTTTTTGGTGTTTGTTTCATGTATCTAACATTCTTACTGTGCACGGGGTCCATTTTTGTATGTAGGTGGCACTAGAGAGCATGTTTTGGTACTTAAGGGGTTAATTTTGGTATTGCATGAAACTGTTTGTCACTCATGACATAAATTCCAAATCTGGTGAGTTTTGGATCATGACAAGGAGGTGAAAGCCCAGTATAAAGTGGAAAAAGCATCAGAACAAATTTATTGCAATTAATCAATAACCGTGTGTCCGATGTGAAATATTTTCTCAACAGTTATTTCAGGGGATGTTCCTCAACAAAACAATATATATTATAAAGAAAAAAATTTGAAAAAAAATAGTACTAATAAAGGACAGGCGTTTTATTTTGAAAGGCAAACTGCTAACTTCCTGTTTGAGTTAGCTCA
>JAPTGZ010000013.1:14606056-14617878 GCA_029814645.1 Fowleria isostigma
GATTATTGTACATGTATATGAAATTGCCACTGTACCTGGAGTGCATGAGCTTGAAACGAAATAAATGAAATGAAATGAACCATTATGGATTCAGTACAAGCAATGATATTTATGTAGTATAACCAAATAACTTCTGCAGAGACATTAAATGGACCTGAAGAGGGGCAGTTTAGAAGAATTGGGTGTTTCTGACTTTGCATTACTACCTGACAACGTGGAGCCAGATTTCAGCATGGAGGAGGTTCATGTATGGGATGGGGCAGAGGAGTCTGGGGGCGGGAGGTATACGCAGTGGTACGCTCTGTAAGGGCCTTAACTAATGCAACAGGTGGAAACCAAAAGTGAAACTTATCAAGCTTTGGACGTCCGACTACCGCCGGCTTCTCTGCCTTTGTCACACAGCAGACCTTACATAAAATGTACACAACTTCTAACTGCAGCATGTGGACAGACAGACCTGTCTGTGTTTGGCTCCACCAAGTCCCTAAAGCCTTTCTAACCCATCAACACCATGATCCAGTTTGATGACTGGCTATCCCGCCCGCCTTGTCACAGCGCGGCAATTTGACAATCATTGTAATTTAACTGAGCAAATTTTTATCTAGTCAATTAATTGTTTACTTGACACAGAATAAAATAAAAATACATTTTATTTACAAATTCACCAAAACAATTGTCCTTTTTCCTAAAAACAAATATCAGTTTGCCTGTATGCTGTTTGTATTACACATAACTATTAGAGTTTCTAGATGCACCCTTGACTACACACAAGAATTTTATCCATACTAAAATAAAACACTGGACCGATACAATTCAGGAATGTTGAGAAATTCAATTGGTCTGTTCAGTATTGCTCTAGTTTTTCAGGGTCATACACCGAACAGTTAAATTACAGAATTACAGTGTATTGTTCCCCGTAAAAAGCCCATGCAGCCTATTACAAAGAAATTTGATTTGTCCAATCAAAGCAGATTTGGGAGCACGGTGGTTTCCCCTCAGCTTGAATGGTCCTGTTGTGTGCATCTTCATTGTTTCTTCAATGTCCAGACTTTATTGTGTCTTTGTGCTTTTTCCAACAATAAAAAACTATTCATCAGGTTCTAACATTATCTCCTCAAGTTGCAAAGTGTCATAGATTATGCAACCTTAGCTGGCTGTCAACACACAGGGTTTCAGGGGGTTGTTGCTGCTGAGAGCCAGAGGGCTCCCTGCCAGACAAATTAAGATCCTGAATTAGAAAGCAGAAGGTAACCGTGAGGCCATATATGCTCTGCTGGGGGCTGGATGGCTGCATTGCCCTTTTCTGTACAGATTATGGGATGCAGCCTGTGATTGGAGAGTGTCCCAACAAAAGGAGCGGTACTGCACGATCATTTTCACCCTAAATTAGACAAATGGACAGGGGGGGGGGGGGACACAAAATCTCCGTCTCTGATTGACAATGTGTATTTTCAGAACCTGCAGCAGTCTATGCTCTGTGTAGGTTTTGGCTTGTGTTTCCTACAGTTATGTACCGTGGGGTAGCAACATTTCTTCTTGATAAACAGCCCTAAAGCCTCTCATCCATGTCGGCGCCCAACCAACGAATGCTGCCAGCCTTTTCCTGCCCTCCTCCGACATAGTCCCAAGCAATGAGAGACATCCGATGTTATCAGCACTGCAGATTGCACAGCGCTACTGCCAAAGGCTTGTCTCATGAATTCACAGTGCAGTGCAGAGATTTGTGTGCGCGTGTGCTCACAAAGCCTTATTTTGTACACATCACAAAGCAAATTTGAAAAAGAAAAGGGAAGCAGAAATTAGCATTTTATTTCTTTTGCATCAATTATGATTGCTGTTTTTGACAATGAATTGACAGATGATTTTGAAAAAAGCGCCGCAGTATACAAACATGTCTCTCGTAAATGACTGAACAGTAATGGTGTGTCATAACCTGCTGTTAGATTCCAGTCCAGTTGGAGGTTGCTTGCAGCTGTCTCTGACCTATTTATGAAGCTGATGTCCATAAGGTGAAAGGAGGCTTTTGTATCTGGCTTTTGTGTTTCTTGTGCTGATGATTTCATATAGCCCAGTCAAATCCGCATGCCTCATTGTGCAGACTCAAGAAAATTATAAAACTGTGGATGCCGTGCTTAATATATCACAAATAATACAAATGCAGTTAGCTAAGTGAAGTGTATTACGGTTTATTTTCAAGCCAGTACAACGACCATAAAATGTTCATCCATTGACAAGGCCGTGGTACTGACCTGGTTAGAGCTTCTTCGAAAGAGCATGAAAAAGACGCAGTTCAAAAGCAAGGCTGCTGAAACCCCCCCCCACGCACACACTTAGCCTCATTTACATCTACAGTGGTTGAATGCAGATGAGAATACACATCTAACACATCGGTTCTGTTTTTTTTTTTTTTTTGCTTGATTGCGTGCAGAAAAGATCGTTTTTTTGCCTAATGCCTGAAAGCCGGCAATCATTTATTTAGCTGAGCATAGATTGCCTTGAGGTTGTCAGTAAGAGTGTTGAACTATTTAACAGCTTGTGCTGGAGGGTTATCTTTTACCGCATTATTGCCAAAAGTTGTATGGTCTAGGCTAAATCTCTTGTCTTTGGCACGGTTATGTTCAATCTGCAATTAAGATTGCAAGTATGATAATGGCACATAACAGTTTGCATTCCATTGTTAACCCATTGTACCTTGTTGCCGCTTTGACACTGTATGAAGCTCGTCACACTAGGGGTGACCAAAAACCCTTGTACATTACATCGGTGATTTAATATGCAGGTGTAAAATGGAATGTTACCTATAAATCCTGATATGACCCAACATTTTTTTTTGTTAGTTTTTAGTCTTTTTATAGCCTTGATGTAAGAGGGTGTTTTTTATCTTGTATAATTGCAGTTGTATTTATTGTGTTCTATGTTGTCTGTGTGTACTGCTGCTGGATTCCTAAATTTCCCTTGGGATCAATGAAGTATTTCTATCTATCTAAGTCCAGTGGTTAAAAACAGTTAATATAAAATGAACATATGGGAAGGCCTATTTCTTCTCTTATTTCTCTTTTCATTGTAATTTATACTTGAAAGCTATTAAGTACTTATTCATATTTATCAGAACTTTTGTGCAAATACTGAATTAAACATGCAGGAAAGTTGTAAATGCAACTCAAGATGCCTTTCAGAAGTAGTTGCAGACTACATGAATGTGAGTATAGCCAAAAGGATCAAAACCAAGCGCATAATACTCTTAAAAATAGAACTGTTTGAATTATGGTAGTGAATAAAGTGACAGAACTGTTACTCGAACTACTGTTTCGCATGATTTTTGCTTAGCTAGTAAAGTAGGTTAGTGTTGCGGCATAATTTGCAAAGTACAAATTTGTTCTCTGTGTCAGACTTTCCACACACCAGCCATGAGACAGCAGAAGCCCCTTTGTCAGGTACAAGCCTTCATCTGAGCTGGGTAGCAGGTCTCAGTTTTGCCCATATCCTGAACAAATTGCCATAAAGAGCAATTTTCCTGACACAACATAAATGAGGTGTGAAAACTGATAAAATGAAACGATAGATGATTTCAATTTCAGTTTAAGAAGGTGGAAGTTGGGTAGGTAGGCTGTGTATTCATTTAGGCAAGCATGTAAATTAATGATCCATCTGGTCCTTGTTTATTACAGCACTGATGTGCAACAACAGTAAATGAATGACAGTATTAGATCCATACATAGCACTGAACACAGTTCCAGGAGGTTAATGTTGTTAGGTTATTTGGGGCTCTTGCACTCATAAATTTCTTCGTATTGGGACTTTACCGTTCTTTGCGTGTTATTTGTCAAGCACTTGGACCCAGTCTTGACTGTGCAAGCACATACACAAATCAGTATTGAAATGGCAGAAGTCTGAATATTTTTACAGACGCAGGTAGCTTCTTCTGTTATGTTTAAAATTCAGTTTGTGCTCTTACATGACAGTGAGGAAGACAAATTGCTGGCTCCCCAAATGTTTATATTTCAGGGGAACTATAAACCCTCTTGCATAAATTCCATATAGCCCATCAATCCTAGAACATCTTGGTGAGTCAAAGTAGCGCTAAACAAAGATCATGAATATCTTTTATTAGTTTTAGTTGTCAGTAGAAACTATTACTGCTATAAGTTTGATACTAGACAGTCAAACGAGCATAAAATAAGACCAGCATTCTGAATTTTGATATAATTAACAAAGGAGGGAGAGGTTTTTGTTACTTTTAAGACTCACAAGCCATGTTTTTCAAGACTACGAGCCTTCATTCACCCTCTACCATCAAGTCAAATCAGTACGGTTGGTGTGTCACCATTCTGCATGCATACCGCAGGAGCTCACACACAATGACATGCAGTCGAGATACAGTGTGCCTCTGTGTGTTATGGTCTGCTGCAGTTACAGACTGGCTGCTCTGCTTAAAGTAACAGGCAACCTGCGCGTATGCTGCTATCTGTCTGCACCATGTTTCAGCAGCCGTGTGCTGTTACACTCTGCTACACACAGCACCTCCAGTGTGCTTGTATGGGCTTTGGCTGTGAAGTCCTTCACCATTCGAAAAGTCACTGGTGCTGTGCACAATCTAGCCTCATGCCTGTATGGCCCACTTCCACTGCAGTGAATTATGACGTTATGCAGCACAGCACAAGGCTTTGCAATGATTTCACTCAGATGAAATACTCGATTTTGTAAAGGCGGATTTCTGACTTCAGTTCCTGTGGAGACTGCTCACACTGCTCACTTATGATAAAGAGTATGTGATGATGCTCCAAACACATGGTATTTGATGTACTGGTATATATTTTTGTGGGTGGAGACTACAAATAATCTTTAATGCTATAATATTTTATTATCTTTATAAATGTATTGCGCATTTTTTATATTTTTTTTTAAAACATGACATCAACAAAACTAAATAAACTTTGCTCACAGTGCAATGTACAGAGGCAGAAATTGAAACCTTGCATATTTATATTCAGATTCAGTCCCTGTTTCAAAGCTTTACACACCAGCAAATATATATTGTTATACCAGAGATGTGAGGTCTGAGTCAGAGAGGGAAATCACTCATTGTGTTTTTCAGATCAGCCAACTGACCAGCTACTTCTGTTTGTTCTGTCTTTCAGGTTGGATTCGGTCTAGTGAGATGTTATTACATGAAGAGGATGGGTCAGAGAAGAAAATTGCATCAGTGAGGCAAGCCAGCCGTGCACCAGTCCTTACATCCACCACAGCTACACCAGCCGACCCAGCCATGCCCCACTCGAACTCCTGATTTTCCTCCCCGACCTCTGCACCTTCCCTCAGTTATATTAGAATCTCTTGGCCCCTCGGGTCCCTGTCTGGTCAGCATGGCAACACCCTTCCTGTGGAAGTTGTCATCCCAGAAGCTGGGCTTTTTCTTGGTCAGCTTTGGGTTCATCTGGGGCATGATGCTGTTGCATTTCACCATACAACAGCGAGCTACCCATGAAAGCAGCACTGTACTGCGGCAGCAGATCCTGGACCTCAGCAAGCGCTACATCAAGGCCCTGGCTGAAGAGAACCAAAGTGTTATGGACGGCCCATATGTTGGCACTATGACGGCCTACGGTGAGTAAAACTTGATCTGTACTAAACACGGCAACTATGAAAACCATGTTGATATGTTTAGATTAAAGCAGTTACAAACTATGTTTTTATTAACACAGAAATAATTGAGTTTGTATGATATCAAAAGTATTGATCACAGTGAAAGGCCCAAATTTTTGTTTTCTTTTTATAATATACTAATACCAGCGAAACTGCAACAGAAGAGGTACTTTATTATTAGCTTTCCCCTTTTTTTATATCTTGTATAAATTGGATTGAATGGTTGCACTTGTCCACCACTTGAGCAGGCACAACATTACCCATATCCCAGAAAACTTGTCGAGGTGATTTAATGCTGATGCAGCTGCATTGGAGCATAATACTGTAATAGTACAGGTTCAGAAGATGCATCGATAAGTTATTCGTGCCATTAATAGACCTGTGTGGCTCAATGGGAGGCTTCATTAGAAACCTGAGATTGGAATTGATTGTTCCTTAATGCTCAAAGAAACAACAGGATACAGTAAAGCTCCCGAAGATTAAATCAGCTTCTAGGGAACATAAGGAAGAGGAGGTAAAGAAACCACTGCAGCATTAGCTCTGTAGCTATAAGAGTAGGTCAGCAGCAACACTGTATGCACTGAGCATAGACTTTAACTCATTAACAGGACACTGGCCAGTAATGACTTCAAGGAAAAGCATGGGTGGTTGTGTAAATGAGCCAAGATAGTGTGTCATCTCTAGATACTTCATTTCCCAAGGAAAATCAAAGCATGTTTTTTTCATCAACATGTTGTGTAGGAATTGGCTGTTTCCATTCCCCTAACATGTTAAAAAAAAAATAAAGTAAAAAAATACAATGGCAGTTTGTCAATTAAAAACTAAAATTGTTGAAGTGAGATATTGTTTTTAATGTGTGTTTCTATAGTGCTAAAATTACAATGAGATAGAATGAAACCCAGGTCATTCCACACAAACTCAGTAATAATTCAAAACGTTTCCTGATACATTTCATGAATTAAAAATTCACATGAAAAATATTAAATTATGGCCTCATAAATTTTTATATACATGTACACAAAATCTTAACACCATACCCTGAAAAGTTACAAATGTGAAAATTTTTATAATCCCATTTGGGAAAATATAAAGTAAAAATAAACATTGTTCTTTTTAACTTGTAGCTGAAGCTGCCTTTAACAAGATCTATTCCTGTCTATTAACAATGCTGGATCAAATAACCTCCAGATACTATAAACCTGTATTTTATTTTCAAACATATTTTTATTTAAGTTTTTTTTTAGCAAAGCAGATGTGACAAGGACAATGTAAACCGTTAGTACTAACAATAGTACATAGCATACAGACAATTAAACCCCAAAAAGAGAGAAACAAAAAAGACGAGTTCAGGAAGTTCAAAAAGAGACAGAATAGTGCATCCAAAGATTTGATATATCAAATTATAGCTCTACATGTTTTTCTCAGGACAGATCGATAAGCCCTGACCTCATCCTGCAAGGTGCAGAGGCACCCAGGTAGTCAAGAAATGGATCCCAGGTCTGGAAAATAAAGAGTATTATTACACAGACACACCTCACCACATCATCATTTGGTTACATGAAAAGCAAAAAACCAAGTGTGAAAATGAAATGAAATAAATGAGAGATTCATCAGTTTTGGTAACAGTTATGTTAATTTAATCTCAGTAGCAGCTATTGACTTTATTATATGTTACAAAATAAGCAATTGGTAAAGCATAGAATGTACGTACTAATGCAGAAATCTAAAGTTTTATGCTCAAAAGTATTTATAAATTAAAGATATTTAAAAGAAGAGATATTGCAAGAGTTAGCTTTGAGCTAACTCTGGTACAATGCATCAAATGGAAGCATTTATGTTGTTTTTGTGCATCGTCCCTACAAATAAATTAATAATAAATAAATAAATCCTATGCAGGTTGAAATAATTTGGTTTGGATTCACTGCAGGTAGGACTGGGAAAAAAATCGATTTAATCTAAAAATCAAATTTGTAAACCAAATCAATTTTAATTTTAGAAAATCGATTTTCTTATTACTATCTTGATCATTTGTTCCAAACCAATTTGGTACGGGGCCTTTGGTTTGGATGTGTATCAAACGAATATATATTGTAGCGTCCAGCCGGATGTAAAAAGGAGCATGGAGTTTCCCAGTAAGCTGCCACTTTATTTATTAACACGGTTACTGTCAGCCATAACTACGCTTAAACAATACACCAAACACTAACCAGCTTCCTCCTTTCCACATACTCGCCTGGCCCCCTCCCTTTCTCATCCCATCCACTTCTGCCTAATACACAGGCGTACATGCACACGCACACACGCATCCTGAAACAATCAGTAACCACATATCTCCTGAACTGTGATACAACTACAAACTGTTATAACAACAATAACTAAGGGGTCGCTACGGATTCTCAGCGCAACTCACAGAAGCCGGTCGGACGTTCAGAGCATTTTAACTTTAATATTCTGTTTTGCAGCTTTGTGGCACAAGAGTCCACGGGTTCATTTATAGCAAAAAGGATTTTATTTTTTAACTCCAGTTGTGTTGTTCGTCACCGTGTGTCTGTGATGACATGAGGTCATGTTAACAACACGTTCACCTCAGAGAATACTGTAAGGCATTTAAGAACACTCGGTAAATTACAGCGTTTACAATAAAGGAACATTCAACATTCAAAAATACATAACATGTGGGGTGTCTGTTAATGCACAAATGAATGCAACAATGCTTACTACAAATAAAAGTTTTGAATGCACTTCCTCAGCTGTACAATACCACGACAAAAGTCTGCTTTTCTTCAGGTTCTTCTGTTTCTGATATAATAAGCCTCAACTTTAATCTGAACTTTTATGAACATCTATATGATCAGTGAATTAAATACAGGAAATTACTTAATTTTCACTGAAGAAATGTAAAAGACAGAGGATAATATTACTAAATAATGTAATATTACTAAAATGGTGATAAAATTAGAGAAAACATAAATATTACTAAAATGGTAATAAAGTTAGAAAAAAAATAATTTGGGAAATGACACAAAAATGACACTGGGTCCTTATAGGTTAAATAAAGGCAAACATGCACTTGTTTTTCATTTTTACGAATGCCATAAATGCAGATGTTTTACATGTTCAACTCAAGAGTTACCATGGTTACACATCATCAGTCCAAATGTTAATGATTGAAATATTTAAAGGGTGTCAGTCGTCAATGTTCTTTGCTATATCTAAAGTTACAGGACCAAACTGATAGTTTTATAGGTGATCTTTTTAAATAGATAGCAATGAAAATTCACCACCGGTCCCTTTAATTATTAAACTTGTGTTATTCTTAGTTATTGTGAGGATGCACAGTGTAACTGTGTTGAAACCAGTGACTGCCTTTGCTTTATTTTGAAGGCACAGTGCACTGAAAACAATAAAGTTTATGTTTTTTCTATACTTTTGCAGTCTGTACTTTACATTCATTCATTTTCCTGAACCTGCTTTCTTATCACTAGGGTCATGGGATCTCTGGAACAAGGAGGAAATTAAAAATTGAATCAAAAATCGATCTTTTCATTTAAAAATTGGAGAATTTTTTTTTTTTTTTTTTTTTTAGGTTAAATTGCCCAGCCCTAACTGGAGGTATAATTTAAGATACAATTTTTTTTTTTTTTTGGTGTGAACAATGATACCCTTTTGTGCTCAGACTAGTCCTTCCACAGTCTGCCACAGCTGCGGAGTGTTTATATGAAGGTGCACACAAATGTGGAAAAATATCAAGTTCATATGCAAAACAGCATCATGTACAAGCCACTGTCAGGAGGTTGGACTTCAACTGTGTGATGTTTTAACAGCTTACATGGCAGAAAATCAAACCCTTCTACCTGTCATATTTGCCCACCTTATTATGGTTATGGCAGGTTGTTATCTGGCTGTAAATCATACCATTAATTTGGCTCACACATGATCCCGTCGACACACTTCAGTGTAATATCAGACAGGATTTCCCATGACCAGCGTCCTGTCCAGCTAGTTTTGCTCCCTCCGATGATGGATTGATTTTCATGGTGCTGTCGGAACTGCAGGACAGTCCGCTGACCACTGTCCAATACCGCATCCAAATCCATTTCATGTCCTTGATTAGATAGAGAGACAGCAGGATACTTGGTGCTTCCTGTGTTCACTCACTCGGTCGATGATTTGCCTTGATGCGATTTGTAATGAGCTTAAAGGGGACTTGGTTTCCTCCTTTGCTTTCCCTTAAATGATCCATAAAATCTTAATGCATGTAAATTAAATATGGTGCCTCACGAAAGAGGAGCATTGTGGGAGTATTGCTTTAATGGTGGGGCAGATTGTCAGAAACGCACCTGTTGAAAAGCCTGAAATCCTTGTGTCTGAGCAGATGGCAAGCACTCTGTGTATATAAAACCAGTGCCGGATACTTGTTTGTGTTTTTTTCCGTTAGTACCCTAAACTTCTCTCAAGGGAACCTTTCTGGTAACTCCCAGTATCTGCTGCCAAAACTTGTTCTGATTCTGGTGATCTTTTTTTAAGCCCCCTAATTCTTCATCGGGCTCAGTAATATGCAAGTACAAAAATCTTGAAAGTTGAAATGTTGATTTAATGTTCACTTAAATGACTGTGTCCTCGTTTTGTTCTTATCAGTGAATAGTCTTGTATCAGTGTCCTAATAGGGACATATTTGGGATATGGTCTTTGTAGGCTTTATCCTGTAGAGCATGGATCATGAATTAAAATTCAAAGAGGTCCAGTCAGGAAAAATGTATTAAACCTAAGGTCCGGAACATGATAATGTGTAATTTGAGTTTGGGTGTGAAATATGGATCTGGTTGTGATTTTAGGGAGTTGTTGCGCTGATAAAAAATGTAAATTGTTTTTCTTTTAATGCTTTTAATTTTATTTGAAACACAAGCACATAATAGAAGTAAAACTGGAAAGTAGAATTTGACTGTCATTTTAAAGCTTAATTAAATACTCCATAAATTGGAAATTTAAATAATATCTAAAATAAAGTGCTTTAACTGTGTCAACCAGCTTTCCGTCCTTGAATCTCTCCTTATAGGTCACTCGTCCTTTCGTCTACTCTTTGTCTTCCTTTCCTTTCTTTTTTCTGTTTTTCACTCTTCTTTCTCTTGTCTGTCCCTCAAGCAAATGCAGCGCTTCAGTGTTTACCGACTGGAATGCAGACAGTTCATTGGCTGAGTAGTGTCATGTGACATGGCTTTACTCACATGCATTTCCTGATCTGCACAGCCATTACCGTAAACCCTAGAACAGCTTGCTCCGGTTAAAAATAGAAGCGCGCCATCAAATTTAAAGTTCCCTTACAATCTAATGACTTTAGCTCCGGGTCTGTATTGGATGGCGTCTGGGTCCAGACCCGGACCGCAGTCCGTCAATTAGTGACCCCTGCTGTAGAGTGGCCTGATTGGTCTTTGTACACTTTGAACTTTGTAACTGATAGAAGCCATGTACACTCTATTCATGAGATTTGGCACGAGAGTCACATAACATCAAGAGAGTATATGATTACAATTGCAGCCGTATCTAATGCATGTAGTTAACACCCGACGGTAACTTTTGCATGTAAAAGTGTCTTTTTGGATGATCAGTAGACGTCTTGCCTCACACCCCTACTGTCCTTTGTTACTGAGTGCGGTTGTATTTGTGCAAGGACTGCATGGTAGTGGAAAAAACTGACATTGCAATTTTTTTTTCCTTTGTAACTGCCATATGAAAAAATACTCAGGAGGATATAATAGCTGTGTGGCACCAACATAAATGGTCAAACAAATTAGTTGTTACCTCTTGTTGTGGCAACAGGTGTAAGGCACTATTGACACAGAACATGTGTTTCAGTTTCATCTTTCTTCTAATTGAAATAATTCCAAATAACTGAATTTTTTTTTTTTTTTTTGGCACCAAGTCTTTATTTTCGGTGATTGTCTTTTGTTCGTTTCTCATTTTTCATTGTTGTTGCCAGCGACTCACTCCATGCAGGCCATATGGGCAGCTGTTGGTAATCCAATGATTGAATGGTCGGCGGTTTGAATCCCATCTCCAACTGTCTACATGTTGAAGTGTCCTTGGGCAAGACACTGAACCGAATGCCTGGTATAGTGGCAGGCCCCCACTGGTGTATGAGTGTGTGTGTGAGTGGGTGAATGTGAAGCTTGTATTGTAAA